>CAUYUJ010021392.1:832650-845150 GCA_963575745.1 Prorocentrum cordatum
CCTCCCCCGCCCTCCCCCCCTGCGCCGCCTCCGTCGTTCGTCTGTCGCCCGTCGTTCGTCTGTCGTGTCGTCCGCCAGCTCCGTCATTGCTGGCAAAAACATTTCAAGTGTTACTCATCTGCTGCGGATGTTACCCCACTTTCCGGGTACAACCCAAAGTGCCCCCCATAGACTTGATGATGCGAGTCAGCTGCGCCATATTATGCGCACTGTCGCCCACGAAGCCAGTCCCGAGGTCTAGGTGCATGCTGAGCAGCCCAACTGTCACACCCTGCAGCCACCACATCATCACAAAGATGTCGATCGACTGCTTCTGAAGGACGTTCTTATCCGACACATCAGAAGAAGCGCGGTGCAGTAAGAAGGCCAGGCTTGGAGACCCACTAGCTTCCCTCCATCCCGTGAGTGCCATTTGGACTCCGTCTCGTCGTTGTTGCTGGCGTCCACGCGAACTGCGACTGCCATGGCGCCGAATAGTCATAAATTCAAGCCTCGTCGCTTTGGCCAGCAGGTGATGCTCCGCAATGCAGATGGTATCAACACTTGCGTGTTCATCTCCTGGCGCACCTTGTCGCCATAGTCGGCGACTCTCGCGAAGAGCACGTGGGCCGTGGGACCATCGGCAATCGCACAGCCGCCCAGGCAAGTGGCAGCGAGCATCGGGCTAAACCCGTTCTGGGGGCTTGCATGTTTCTAGGCCGCCTGCTCCTGCTGTCACCGCTGCTGTCAGTGCACGCGCCTTGGCCTCGACCTTAAACGCGGTCGTGGCCTCGATGTGCTCGTCGACTGCCGCTGCGCCCGTGAAGCCCACTGGCTCAGCGGTCTGTTGAGGGCGGTTCCTCGCCGCGCTGCGGGGGCGCGACTGCCTGCTGCCTCCAAACGCTGCTTCGAACGCAGACTCATCGACGACCTCTTCCCGGAACACGTAATGCCTCTGTGCCCAAACACTCTCGGAGCCGCTGGCTCCAATCGCCGGACCCCTTGGCGGTGGTGTGGAGCTTGCGGATCCGCTTGGCGGCGTCCTTGGCACTCTTGCCTCCCTCGGCCGATTCGTGATCCCTCTTTGCCCTCGGCATCGAGCGTTTTGGTCTCGTCAGGGGATCGCTCGTCTTGCCCTCAGCACTGAGCGTGCTGCAAACTCTGGGAACGCCGTCGCACTATCCTGCGGGCCACGCTGCATCTGGAGATGGCGGAGATGCTGGGCGCAGCGTGCCAGTTGCTCCTCCTTCGAAGTTTCTGAGGAGGAGGGCCCTGAGATCCGACTTTGTGAAAACATGTGGCATCGCGAGCAAACATGTCTGACATATTTTCGAGCCGGATCGATCTGCGATGGGCCCGGGGCCCCAAACTGGGCGAGAATCCCCTATGTGAGAAAATTACAACGCCCAGCGAGGTGATCGGATCGACTCGGCGGAAGGGAACGTCAGGCTACACAGCGCCGTCTGAGGCACATATGGACCACAAGTTGTGGGCACTACCCCTAATAAAATGCAGTTTTGGCAGTATCATTACAATACGCCGCCCTGCCTGGCGGCGCAACAAACACCGCGGCCCAAAACATCCACCTGGGAGGGAGGGAATGGGCGGAGGGGGAGGGATAGCGCACCACTTCGGACAGTGTCACCGTCTAGGCCCCGAAGCCGCACGTGCTCAGCGGACCCGCCCCACAAAGCGGGAGGCGCCGCAAACGAAGCAAGGGTGCTGGGGATGACCCCCCCCTGGCGCGGACGAAAAGGTCCCTGGCTGGAAACAAAGGTTAGGAGGCAACTACTGGAAGGTTTTCGTCGGAAGGACTAAAGACGACTAAGCCCCATTGGGGGGCTGTTGCGCCGGAGTGGGCCTCGGAATAAGCAGGATTAAGCTGGAGCGGGATTCAGCCGGATGTAGCGGGATTAAGCCCCGGATTTCGGACCCGGATTTCGGACTGGATTTCGGAACAGGACCGCGGGCCCAGGCCGCGCGCCCGCGGGCGCGGCCGGTGCCCACCTCGCGGGGCGCCAACCGCCTGGGGATGTAAGGCAGGGAGCGCCAACGGACCACCTCACCGATCCCGGCCCAGGATCCCAAATCTTGAAGAAATCACGACGGAAGGTCTGTTCGGCTCCTCTGGGCCTCTACGGGGCCTCGGAAGCGTCAACAAACGACCAGGGATGAAAATACCGGTCAAGCCGGTCCCGGGGTCGACGTTAGGGACACATCATGACGTCGGGGGTCTGGATTGTTCATACAGTAGACACATACGATCACGCAGAATGTTTTGAGAAATCCAGGGGCACATTATTCGTTGATCTGCCCCAGGAACTTGGGTCCCTGGGGCCGTCGGGGGAAGAGAAAATTCCGTGACGTGGCACTGGCTGACATGCCGACTTATCATGTTATGTGCCTTCTGTCAGCGGACCATCTCGCCGATCCTGCCCCAAGATTCCAAGCAATGCCAAGGGGGCGCCATCACTGACCGGCGGCGGGGTCGCCACTTCCTCGAGGACGCGGCATTTCGTAGGGGAACGGTGCATCATACCCAGGAGCTGCTCCCCAAGAACTCTCCAGAGCCCTCCAAAGCTGCCCACACCGTCCAAAAAATGATCCTCGAGCTTCGATCCTGGAACCTCGATTCTCAGGAGAAACGTTTAACCCGCATAGCGGTGACCCCCTCCGTTTTGGCTCTGCCCGAGTGCACACGCCCCCTCCTGGCTCGGCCGGGGGTGGGGGGGGGACACGTGCACCGATCCTGGGCCCAGGATCGGCCCTTTCAGGATCTGTGAAGTGGTCAGCTGACGTCCCCCCAGGAAGGGGGAGGCGAGCGACCAGGAGGGCACTTATTACTCCCAGCGATCACGGGCGTTATAGGTCGGGGGGGAGGGGGGGGGGGGGCGGTGGGGCATTGCGTAACGCCCCCCCCCACCCCCCCGCGGCAGTCTGGGTCTGGCACCTCAGACTCTAATGCCAGACGCGCTGCGGCAGGGCTGGGGACGCACTGGGGGTGGGGGGAGCGTTACGTTATAGGGGGGGGGAGGGGGAGGATGGAGGGGCATAGCGCGCGTCATGGCCCAGAGGGTAAACGTAAAACACGCTCAAGGAAGGTTCGGCTCGTTTCGGTCGTCCTCGAATGTGCGAGTCAAAACTCACAGTGCCACGACCCTTGGCCGCGGCGGTCGGGACAGGACCCACCAGGGCCAGCCCCGGGAAGCGCAGGGATGGGGGGAAGAAAGGTGAGGCATGGACAAATGCCCCCTGGCGTATCTAGTCCCTGCACGCCTGAACCGCCCCTCCCCGAGTGGTCTGGACGTCACTCCAGCGGCGCCTCCTGACTGCGACCAGAGGGCGCTTCGCGCCCCAGGGTTTCGGTGCTGAGGTCGCCCTGGGCCACTCGGAGCGCCCGTTTAGGCCAGCTAGGGCTATCTCGGAGAGGAGGAGACAGAGAGCACTGACAACTAAATGATCATGAACTTTCGGGGGTCCACGTGAGGCGTTGGACCCCCTCCACATACCTCCGTTGCCGCCAAGGGGTGTGGGAAAGTCACCCCAGGGCCCGGCGCCGACCCAAGAAATCCGCGCGCCCCTCCAATATATTGTTTAAGTGCTTCTGCCCGTTCATCCAGGGATGGGGGAGGATGGGGTTATGTCGCCTCTCTCCTCTCCTCCGTCGCCTCGCTCCCGCCCTCCCCTGGTTTAGATGCTTCTTCTGAGGTCCTTCCTGGAACCGCTCGCTCCACTCATGCGTCGAACTCGAATCGAGCTAGAGCCAAACAGATCCGTCCAGGAAAATCCCCCTGACAATCATTCCGCGTGGTCGCTCCCCCATCTCCGCGGTAGCTCCCGCTGATGTTCAGGCGAGCTCCAACAAGATGGTTTGCCGCCCTCCACCCCCGGCAGCGGTCTGGGGATGGCCCTCCGCCTCCCCAGACGACCATCCCGGAGGGCTCGAGGACTCCAGGAGCATCCCGGCTGCCCCGCAGCCTCCAGGCTTCCAGGAGGCCGAGGGCACCCCGCCTCCTTTCCCTGTAAAGAAGCACACGAAGTTTCGGCCTCCAGGGGCCTCACCAGGCACCAGGACCGTCACAAGAACGACTCGGGGTAAAATGAATATCCTGTCGCAGGGAAGGGGTCTAAATTTCAGCTTCTGGGTGTCGGCACAAAAAAGCACGACGTCGGAGATCTAAGGATATCGCCAGAGATCGGCTGAACGCGCTCGACGCTGCCATCGGTCCCATCTTGCGCCCCACATGTGCAGCCACGTCGGCGTCTGCGTGGGTGCACCGCGGCACTGGCGGCTCAGGCACGCGGTCGATACTCTCGCCTCGGCTGGGGCTTGGACCGCCGCAGCGGGGCCTCCAAATTCTTACACAGATGCCCCCCCCCGCCGATCGACTCTCGTCACTCTGGGGCCAGTCGTGAGGGTGTAGTGGTGACCAGGACAGGACAAGATGGAGCACAATCTGCGTACCCCTGGTCGGGGACACCACCCGCCTCGCTCTCCCACTCTCTTCCCCTTCCGTCCTTCCCTTGAGGGCCTGGCCCAGCCCGGCCGTTAGGGTGCGCCCGCCCGACCCGCCCGTCAGGGTCCGCCCACCCGACCTGCCCGTCAGGGCCCGCCTTTTCGCTTGCTGGGGAGCCCGCCCGACCGCTTCGACGCACCGCCCGCCCGGCCCAACCATCAGGGCCGCCCGCCCGACCCACCAGTCAGGGTCTGCCTTCAAATCTCCCTGCCCCTCTCTCCTGCCCCTCCTGCAGAACATGGTCGTCCTCAACGGCCCTCCCTCCCGCTTGCCCCTCTCTCCTCCCGGTTTCTCCTCCAACCATCGATGGTTTTGAAGCATAACATGTTGAATGGCACGCGAGCCACGAAGAGCGATCAATATGAACATTCCTCGTGTTGCTGCTGCTGTTGTACCGCGCGCCAAAGTCCGCACACCCGACCTGCCCATTAAGGATCACGTGCCCGAGCCTTAGCTGCCCCGATACGCAACACGCGACACGTAGCGTATTGATTCGGAGCTCAACACGTGGACTGGAAACGTTGGTCCGACGCGATACCTTCGCCAAAACTTGCGCGAATACGTGGAACCAACACGCAACGTATTGACACGGACGTCTTGAATACGGCACGTGATGCGTAACAAGACGGGCGTATCGAGGCAGCTAAGGCCCGAGCCGTTCGTTAGGGCTCGCCCAGCTCACCCGCCCGTCAAGGTCCGCCTGCCCGACCCCGACCCATCCGCTTTAGTGTCCCGCCCGCCCGTCCTGTCTGGCAGGGTCCGCACATCCCTTAGCTTGGAAGCTCGCCCGACCGCTCTGGTGTCCCGCCCGCCCCGTTAGGGTCCGCCCGCCTGACACGCGAGCATCAACATGTTTGTATACCTTGGTGTTGAACCATCGTGTCAGAAGAACATGTATTACTGATCTCCTTCAGCTGAATTCCCCCCCAGCGCTCGGACCCATTGAGCCTCAAACTGTCTTGTTGGGCCCCTGGCTGCAACAACCATGACGGCTCTCGCCTGAGACTTCCTCACAAGTTATTCAGGAATCGTGCTATGATTGGAGCCTTCCTGGAAATTGACCAAAGAATCGTGCTCTCGCCTTGTACCTCCGTAGGTTGTACTCAGGAATCGCGCTCTCGCTGCTTAGGAATCACGCTCTCGCTGGGGACTGCCTTCGAATGTAATCAGGAATCGCGCTCTCGCCACTCAACAATTGCACTCTCACTCAAGACGTCTTTGCAAATCCTTTAGGGACCACGCTCTCCCTCGACAACTGTCCAAGATTAATACAAGAATCGCGTTTCGATGTCTTGCCCGACCCGCCCGTGAGGGTCCGCCTGACCCGCCCACTAGGGGCCGCCCGCCCGACCCGCCCACCAAGGTCCATCCGCCCGACCCGCCCGTTCATTCACTTGGAAAACCGCCGGCCACTTGTGATGTTCTGCCCGTCCGGCCCGCCAATTAGGGTTCGTCCGCCGGGTCCGCCTGCCCGGCTCGCCCGTCCGTTAGGGTCCACCCTGTTCTCATGCTTGGGAGTCCGCCCGCCTGCTTTCATGTCCTGTCCACCCGCCCCTCCCGCCCATTCGAGTTCGCCCAGCAGACTGGCCCGTTTGGCCCCATCATCCCGATCCACCTCTCTCACATTGTTGGGGTGAACTCAATAGCTGGCATAGGTAAGGTGCCCCCGCACAGCAGGTACGATCGTAGACGAAAAGGGCGGATGTCGAATGGCACGCGAGCAATGATTCACAACCTGTCTTAAGTTGACAGTCGTTGCCCCCCCTCTCTCATTCTCTCTTTCTCTCTCTGTCTCTCTCTCACTCTCCGTTTGTACCCACATATCTCGACATATGCGTACATAGAGAATGACAGGGAGAGAGAGACAGTGAGAGAGAGACAGAGAGAGTGCTAGAGAGAAAGAGAAAACGAGAGAGAGAGAGAGAGGAAGAGATGGGGCCACCCCGAGCCGGGACTCTGCAGGCCCCAAACCTCCGAGAAACCAGCCGCCGTGGTGCTTCGTTCTCCCACGACGCCTAGCAAGATCAGGATGGAGCCGAGGCCCGGTCGCTATCTCAGCCCGCCTCTTTTGCACGGATGCGCGGCGCAATCGGCCGGAATGGCGTCGGCGTCTCTCGGGCGGGAAGTGGCCCATCTCAGCTGGCCTCGGCCAAGGAGAGCCTGGGCGCAGCCCGCGGCACCCCCCCCCCCAGGCATCCTCGTGCTTGGCTGGCGCCCCTTCTCCTGCCTCCCCTCCTGCCCATCATCCTCGTCCTGCTGCCGCAGGTGCTCCTCTTCCTCTGCGTCCACCCCCTCGTCCTGCTCCTCCCGTTCCTTGTCCTCCTCCCCCCCCCCCTCCTCGTCCACCGCCTCCTCCTCCTCCTCCTCCTCCTCCTCCTCCACCGCCTCCTCCTCCTCCTCCTCCTCCTCCTTGTTATCATGTTCGTGCTCCTTCCCCCTTCTCCGTCTCATTATCGGCCTCTTCCTTCTTCTAGGCCCTTCGGCGACCCAAGCAGGGCTGGAGAGAGCCCCACGCTGGCCCGTGGGGGCCTCTGGAAGAACCGAAGACGACCCAAGAAGAAGCCAAGACAGACTCACGCCGGCTCCAAGAGGCCCTCCGGACGGCCAAAATTGCACCAAGCCAGCCCAAGAGGGCCCCGAGACGGCTCAAGGTGGCCGTGGACGACAGAACAGGTCCCCCAAAGATCCCCAAGACTGCTCCACAGCAGCCCAGAAAAGCCCCAAGACGGTTCAAATGTACCAGGAGGGCTCCTCAAGAAGTGGGGACGACTGGTGTCACTTGTGACGGGCTTCTGGGCGGTGTCCGGGGGGCGCCACACAACGAGCTTCGCTACCGTGGATGCACGGTGGCACACCTGCCGCGAGCAACTGGACAATGTACACGTTCCCTCTCTAAGTCCCTCTATCTGATTCCCCTCTTCTCCTTTCCCTCCTCTCCCTCCTGCTCTCCCGTCTTCTTCCGCACACCATCTCAACCCAACCATCACAACCATCACCATCACCAGCACCATCAGCATAACCATCACCATCAGCAGCAGCATCATCAGCATCATCAGCAGCATCAACATCAGCATCATCATCATCGGCATCAGCACCGTCATCCTCCTCGTCATCATCATCATCATCATCATCATCAGCATCATCATCATCATCATCACCATCGTCATCATAAGCATCAGCATTAACATCGCCAGCACCATCATCATGCTCTTCACCCTCACCATCATCATCAACAACACCAACATCATCAATATCATCATCGTTATCAACACCACCATCACCATCGTCATCACCGTCACCATCACGATCACCACCTTCATCATCATCATCACCACCATCACCATCATCACCACCATCACCATCATCACCACCACACCCATCACCCTCATACTCATCATCATCAACATCATCAGCATCGCCATAATCACCACCATCATCTTACTCATCATCATAATCAGCATCACCATCATCAGAATACGTACCAATATATTCATCATCGTCGTCCTCGCCGTCGTCGCCGTGCCGCCATCATTATAACCAATTTCAGCATGATCGCCGTCACCATCGCCATCATGATCATCAGCATCATTCCTCCGCACCACCATCACCATCACCATCGCCATCGTTGCCACCATCATCAGCATCAACACCATCACCATCACCCGCAACAGCACCAGCACCACCACGAACACCACCATCATCATCAGCAGCTGCATCATCAGGTTCAACATCATCATCAACACCATCACCATCGTCATCATCAGCGTCGTCATCAGCATCAGCGTCATCAGCATCAGCGTCACCATCATCGTCATCGCCATCGTCATCATCACCATCATCATCATCGCCATCAACACCACCATCAACAAGACCATGACCACTATGATCATCAAAATCCTCATCACCATCATCATCCAATCAACATTTCCGTCTGTCTCTGTCGCTTCTGATCATCTTCTATTGTCTCTTGTCCGTCATACTCACTCACCCACTTGGCACCGCAATATTTTTCACAGCTTCCGCTTAAGTAGACTCCACCTCACTGAGCCTCTGCTCCCTCGTCCTGTCCATTCTAGTTGCATGTTTCCCCCATGCCTCATGCACTACACATGCCTTCATCATCTTCTCCCTGTCCTGTCTGAGTCGCGTTTAGACTCAGACAAACATCCTCCGAATGCTCTACGCAGCTCGACAGTGGGGTCTTGTTTCAGACGGGGATCAACTGTTGCTGCTTACCCCTGTGGCACCCCCTCTCATGTACCCTCCTTGTCCATACTCCCGCGTCCCCCCCTCCGTCCAGTAGGAGTGGCATGAGAAGGGTGTTGATGAGGAAGAGGAACGAAGGGGGAGGGAGAACGGGGAGAAAAGGAGGGAGGAGGGACGAGAGAGGAGGAGGCAGTAGGGCTGGGAGGATGAGGGAGTCGACCACGAGGACGACCAGTTCGGCAGACACCCTGCAGGCCCAAGCTTGGGCATGTGCTGGACGATGTACGGGAGGGCGCGCTTGGCCACGTCGAACGTTGGGTCCAGCTGGAGGCCCGGCCGGCTACACTCTTCGTCCCAACGGGTCGCGCCCCCCACCCCGTTCCCGCCTCTCCTCTCTGTCCTCCTCCCCATCCTCCTCCTCCTCCTCCTCCTCCTCCTCCTCCTCCTCCTCCTCCTCCTCCTCCTCCTCCTCCTCCTCCCCGACCCCTGGCGACTCAGACGGATCGCGCCAGGCTGTCGCAATGTTCGGCGTCTGGGGGCCCGACATTCAAAAACTCCCCAGGACGGAAGGCTGGCCCCAGGGAATGACCCGAGAGCTTCGGGAGCCAGCGACTCACAAGCATCGAGACGTCGGAGATCTGGGTCCTCCTCAGCCGCATCCTGGCTGCTTCTCCTCTCTCGTCTCCTGTCCTGTCCAGTGTTGTTCGAGTGTCGAACTGCTCGCTTCCGCTGGTTCACTGCCAGACCCCGCTAGATTATCCTTCTTTCCCTCGTCGCTTCCGTCCCTTCTCTTCCCTTCCGTTCCCTTCCGCTCCTCCTCCTCCTCCTCCTCCTCCTCCTCCTCCAGTCCAGAAGGGGGGAAGGGGTGGGGGAATGAGGATTCGTGGGTAGTTAAGCTTGCAAACAAAGATCCCTGCAGGAAGGAGGACAACGGATGGGAGGAAGACGAAGAAGAGAACGAGGCCCTCTTCCCTCCCCTCCCCTGCCCTGACCCGCCTGGCGTATCAGGCCCTCGCTGATGGAAATCGTGAACAATGTAGACGCAACGTCGCCTGCGGCGGCCCTATCCCGCTGCCTATACCCTCCCAGACCCCGCCCTTCCCGCATGCGACGCCCCCCCCCCCCTCCCCAATCTTACGGAGCACCGACTACTCTGGCGTGCTCGCGTGCCGCCCGCGAGGCAAACTGCTGTGAAAATTCGACTCACGGGCCGCGTGGACCCAGAACGGCCAACCCCTAGCGCATTCTGCGGTTCGGGCGGGAGTGTGGACCCACAAGTAGACAGCATAGCTCAACGATACTAGCCGCTCTCGCCTAGGCGCCTTTCAATCGTCCTTGGCTGTCCTGGCAAAGAACCCCAAGTCGTCATTTCCATCATCGTCAACAACTCTCCCTGCTTTGGCGCACACGTTCTCACAGTACCGGCATAGATGTCATCTCTGGCTTCGGCATAATGTGCTCCCCCCAGCTTGAGTTGATAATGTGACCAGGCGAATTCAGGGCATTGGTATGTGCAACCCATAGAAAACTATGGGAGAAATGTTGGCCTAAGACACAGCACAAATGCTCAGAAAGAAAGGCCCCGCGCCAGTGAAATAACGCCAGCGCCAAGCAGGGCGAGTATTGAGCGCACAGCTTCCTCTGTGGTTTCATCGTGCGAGTGCATTTCGAGCACAAGCATGAGTTTGCCAGGACCTTGCTTACCGAGGGCGCGTCTCCTACCCCAGCACGTCATTCAGTGATCTGCTGGCGCGCTTCTGGGCGCAAGGCGCAAGGCTGTGAAGGTTGCTGATGGACTACTGTTTTGCTGTCTGTGTGTGGTGTCTTCTGGTGTTGGCTCTTGCTCCTTAGTAGCGTTTCGCTGGAGGCTGGAGGGTTCAAGAGGTAAACGAAGCCCACAGAAGTGTCCTACAAGGGAACCCTAAACCGCCCCCCCTGAACGTTCGGTCCGGCATCTACTTCGCCTGAGACTTCTTTACACGTCATTCAGGGTCCGTGCTCTCCCCTCAATGCCGGCTACATGTTTGGTCCGAGCGGCCACAACCCCTTGTCAAACATAGACCAAGGTGGGCATGGCCGTGAGCTTCTCTGGAACCCATAGGAATACATAGGAATGCACGTTTTCACTGGCCGACCTTCTACTCCTCGACCCGCCTCCCAACCTTTGCTGGTATTACGTAGGGTGCTTTGCTGGGGTTATCTCTCCAAATCTGTCTCCATTATAATGTACACAAGGGAAGATCGCTCCAGGTTGCCTCAGCATTCCCGAAGGGATGCCAACAAATGGCCAAGCTAGCACAAGAGACCTCGGAGGCAGCCCCAAGAGGCTCCGAAGATGGCATGGAGAGTTCAAAACGAAGGAGTATGGCCTCAAGATGCATCTTAGATGGCCGAGGAGGACCCCAACACGCCACCGAGAGATCAAAACTCGTTGAACATCAATCGTGTCCTCTATATGCATTTGCATGTCCCATGGTCAATCCTAGGATGCCCCACGGTCGCTTTGAGACAACTCTCAGAACCTCCGAGATTGCCCAATACGGCACCCAGACCAAGACGTACACAAGAGGACCCCAAGATAAGCCAAAAAGCCCCAAGATGACCCCACTACTGCCCAACATGTCGCAAAGTTGTCCCGAGAGGCCTCTTGATGTCTCCAAGAGGTCCCGAGATGGTCCAAGAAGGTCTGAAAGCTATCCAAGAATATACACCAGATGGTTCAGCCTGGGGGCGGAGGCTGGCGGCAGAGGGCGAACCCTTGCAGGTAATTCAGCTGACCCGCCTCAACGTCTGGCCACCCCTACATGAGCTTCCTGGCCCCAGGGCGGCCGCAATTATGTCAGGGCTACAACATCAGGAGCAACGTGGAAACGAGACCTCCCCCAAATAATCCAGCACTCGTATGGAGAATTCTCGATTCGTGATGTGCACTGCCAGGTAACACGGGACGCGGTGCGCTCGCCATAGTGCCCGATCTCCGCCATACTGGGGATGCCGTGGTCGGCGCTCTTGGGGACGCACTAAGCTCCGCCAGACAGCGGGCCCCAGGGAGACCCAGCCACACGTGCTCCCCGCCCGCCTCCCCTGAGATCCGACGCTGCGAAACAAAAAACTACAACATCGCGACAAATCACAACTGGAGCTCCAAGCACCGTCTTTCTGCGGCATTGCTCGAGCTGGACCGATTTGTGATGGCCCTGGGGCCCGAAACCAGGCGAGAGCGCCCAGCGTGAAAATATGGCAACGCCCGGATCGCAGGGCCCCCGAACGCGGCCCACGTCGAACGTTCATTCCCGCGTGCAAGTGCACGGCCAGGTGGCAACCAGAGACTGCACCATTACACGCTCGCTCGCTGTCTGCATTTTCACGACTTTACTACCCCTACACCAGAGTCAGCACGCTTCACCAGCCGCCTGGCTAATTCATCGCACAAGTCTCGTCTTAGCTCTGTCGCATAGCTTGGAAAGAGTCGGCAGCAGTACAATAGGTAGATACACTATTGTGTGACAAGTATCGGTCGATCGTTTCTACATCTTGCTCCCGAGCTCTTCCATAGTGATTCTAATGCATTGTATAAGGTCGAAATGGGGCAGAAGACGCCGGCGCCCTGCAGCAGCATCTGGTGCTTCTGCATGGAGAACATCACCTGCCCCGCGAGGCGGTACGGCGGTGATGGCCATCGCTGCTGGAGGCGCTCCCAGTGTCCCTGACATCCTCTCGTTACGACAGAATCGCGACGAATTTGTTGTTGCCGATTGTCGGCCTCAGTGGGCCCCGATGAGGCCCCCTGGACCGTCG
>CAUYUJ010021392.1:847650-992650 GCA_963575745.1 Prorocentrum cordatum
AGTTTTGATGTCTCCAATGCGCCTCTAAAACATACCTGGGTAGCTGTGGAGGCATTTCATGTCGTGCGCCTCAGACGGGTCCGCCAGGGCGCTCGAAAGGGCTCCCAAAGACCCCTACAAACGGTCCAAAGCCGGTCCAAGATCAATAATTAGCCTGGCGAAGGACCCAACCATATGCAGCTGCGAGTACCGCAAGGATACCAGTGTCAAGCTCCCCCCGACCTTCGGTGGAGATCCCTATGGGGCCACGAAACGTGTGAGGGGTGTGCCGAAATGGGTGTTGGGGAGTGCCGACATGGGTGGTGGGGAGGCATGCGAACCCTGCCACTGGGGCCTTCGGTGGAGCTCCATATGGGGCGAAACGTGTGAGGGGTGTGCCTGGGGCCTTCGGTGGAGCTCCATATGGGGCCACGAAACGTGTGAGGGGTGTGCCGAAATGGGTGGTGGGGAGGCATGCGAACCCTGCCACTGGGGCCTTCGGTGGAGCTCCCTATGGGGCCACGAAACGTGTGAGGGGTGTGCCGAGATGGGTGGTGGGGAGGCATGCGAACCCTGCCACTGGGGCCTTCGGTGGAGCTCCCTATGGGGCCACGAAACGTGTGAGGGGTGTGCCGAATGGGTGGTGGGGAGGCATGCGAAGCCACTGCCTTCGGTGGGTGGGGACATGCGAACCCTGCCACTGGGGCCTTCGGTGGAGCTCCCTATGGGGCCACGAAACGTGTGAGGGGTGTGCCGAGATGGGTGGTGGGGAGGCATGCGAACCCTGCCACTGGGGCCTTCGGTGGAGCTCCCTATGGGGCCACGAAACGTGTGAGGGGTGTGCCGAAATGGGTGGTGGGGAGGCATGCGAACCCTGCCACTGGGGCCTTCGGTGGAGCTCCCTATGGGGCCACGAAACGTGTGAGGGGTGTGCCGAAATGGGTGGTGGGGAGGCATGCGAACCCTGCCACTGGGGCCTTCGGTGGAGCTCCCTATGGGGCCACGAAACGTGTGAGGGGTGTGCCGAATGGGTGGTGGGGAGGCATGCGAACCCTGCCACTGGGGCCTTCGGTGGAGCTCCCTATGGGGCCACGAAACGTGTGAGGGGTGTGCCGAAATGGGTGGTGGGGAGGCATGCGAACCCTGCCACTGGGGCCTTCGGTGGAGCTCCCTATGGGGCCACGAAACGTGTGAGGGGTGTGCCGAATGGGTGGTGGGGAGGCATGCGAACCCTGCCACTGGGGCCTTCGGTGGAGCTCCCTATGGGGCCACGAAACGTGTGAGGGGTGTGCCGACATGGGTGGTGGGGAGGCATGCGAACCCTGCCACTGGGGCCTTCGGTGGAGCTCCCTATGGGGCCACGAAACGTGTGAGGGGTGTGCCGAAATGGGTGGTGGGGAGGCATGCGAACCCTGCCACTGGGGCCTTCGGTGGAGCTCCCTATGGGGCCACGAAACGTGTGAGGGGTGTGCCGAGATGGGTGGTGGGGAGGCATGCGAACCCTAAGAGGGAGGAGGGCGAGGAGGAGGAGGAGGAGGAGGAGGAGGAGGAGGAGGGGAGGAGGAGAGGAACGCGGGGCACCGTCTCTTCAAAACGAGGACCCAACACCACAGGATGGTTGGAAAAAAAACAGACAAACGGCACTGGGCGCCGCCGGCACGGAACATTGTACTGGGCCCCCTGTTAGAGCCACCAGGCTGAGGAAGTCGGTTTTGAATCAGGCGAATACTTGCATTCACTCGAATGTTGCTGAACGCGCGCGCGCGACAAGCCTAGCCCCAGATCATGATGCATGTAGATGTGTATGCATATGTTCCCCAATCAGAGCTTGCCTCTGTAGGGGTCCAAGCGGATTCATATAATCAGGTGAGGTTCGCCACCGATTTCCGCGGCCCGCCAGGGTGCCTGGGTGCCCAGGTGCCCGGGTGCCCGGGTGCCTTATAGCCGAATTGCCCTAGAGCCCTATAGCCCTATAGCCTTGTAGCCCTATAGCCTTATAGCCCTATAGCTCTACAGCCCAATAGCCCTATAGCCCTATACCCCAAGAGCCCAAATCACCCTATTGCCCTATAGCCTTATAGCCTTACAGCCCTATAGCCCTATCGCTCTGGAGCCCTATTACTCTATAGCCCTGTAGCCCTATATCCCAATAGCCATATAGCCCTACAGCCGTATAGCCCTATAGCCCCATAGCCCTATAGCAGTCTACCCCTATAGCCCTATAACCCTATAGCCTTATAGCTTTAGAACTCTATATGCCTATAGCCTTCAAGCCCTATAGCCCTAGAACTCTATATGCCTATAGCCCTAAAGCCCTATAGCCCCGTAGCCCAATACTCCTATAGCCCTATGGTCGTATAGCCCTAAAGCACCATAGCCCTATAGACTCATAGCCCTTTGGCCCCATAGCCCTACAGCCCCATAGCCCTACAGCCCTATAGCCCTACAGCCCTATAGCCCTATGGCCCTGTAGCCCTATAGCCCTATAGCCCTATAGACCTATAGCCCTATCGCCCTATAGCCCTATAGCCCCATAGCCCTATAGCCCCATAGTCCCATCGCCCTATAGCCCTAACAAGACTTTGGATGGGTCTTTATCTCTGATGCCATATATAGATATCTATACATACGAAATGTATGTATATGTACATACATACATACCCCAATCAAAGCTTTCTCTGAAGGGGTCCCAAGCGGAAATTGGAAGATTCTGCCAATCTGCCGAACGGGTGGGTTCTTAGATTCCCGGCTTCGGGTTCCCAAATTACCGGCTGCTGGTTCCAAACAGATTTCGTTTGGCGGCAGCGACCACAACGTTCAAGTTTCTGGTTCCCGGGTTCCTGGTTTCTCGGTCGATCTCACCATCGATCTCACCATCCATCCCACTCAATATATCTCACTATCGATCTCACGATTGATCTCCCTATCGATCTCACACTCGATCTCACTACCGATCTCACTATCGATCTCACGATCGATCTCACGATCGCTCTCACTACGGTCTCACGATCGATGTGACTGTCGATGTCACTATTGTTCGCACTATCGATCGCACTATCGTTCGCACTACCAATATCTCGATCGATCTCCCTATCGATTTCACTATCGATCTCACGATCGATCTCACTACCGATCTCGCAATCGAGCTCACTACCCATGTCACTCAATCGATCCCACTATCCACCTCACTATCGAACACACGATCAATCTAACGATCAATCGCACTATCGATATAACTCACTCGATCTCACTATCGATGCCACTATTGATATCACAATCGACCTCGCTATCGATGTCACGATCGAGCTCACTATCACTGTCACATTCGAACTCACTTAATTGACCTTACTGCTGATCGCACGATCGGTTTCACAATCGATATCACGATCGATCTCACCATCGCTCTCACTCAATGATCTCACTTTCAAAATCACTAGCGGCGACCTTGCTATCGATCCCACAATCGCTAACATAACACAGCATAACATATAATAATACGAGACACCCCCGGGCGATGGGACACCACAGGAGAGAGGCAGAGAGAGAGAGAAACAGACAGAGAGAAAGGGAGAGAGAGAGAGAGAGAGCGAGCGAAACGGAGAGGAAAGAGAGAGAGAGAGAGGACCATCTATTACCTGGACTGGACTCAAAAAATATTCATCCCGATTAAGGCGGGAGGGGGGCAGATTGAGGCACCTGCGAAACACATCAACCATCCACTGATTGGGGTTTTCTCCGGTGTGTGTAATCAATGTTTTATTTACATGCATACATACACACGTATGTATGTATGTACGTACGTACGTATGTATGTATGTATGTATGTATGCATGTAGGTACGTACGTATGTATGTATGTATGTATGTATGGATGTGCGTAGGTGTGCTTATGCATGCTTGTATGTATGCATGTCAGTATGTATGCTTGTATGTAAACATATCTAGATGTGTTTGTGTATGTACATGTATACGCGTGCATAGTGTATGTACAGGTCGTTGCATGTATGTATGTGTATAGGTATACAGAAATACCTGGCCCAGGGATATGCAACGACCGTTGCACATCCTGGCTGTCCCTCTTGGGCCCCCCCTGGCCCCTCTTGGGGCCACTCTGCGGCCCCCTTGGCCCCTCCGCCCGGCCCACTGAAGGAATCGTGATCTGGGTTCAAAAGCCTGCGGAGTTCCCAGGATCCGAAAAAAGGAATCGTGACGTGGGTTTTGACCTGCGGGTTTCTTCCTGACCTTGCGCGTCAGGCCCTCGGGCGCTGCCAAGGCGCGCGCGCGCGCGGGGCGGGGGGGGGGTGCTTCGCTGCTCGGCTGCTCCCCTCCGCTTGCGCTCCACAGGCCCAAACGATTTGTTTGGCCTGTGTTTTTTTGGGGGGGAGGGGCGTTGCGCGTCGGGGCTTTGATTTTGCGCCTAGTCTCCGCGTCGCGCGAGCGCATGCGACACGTGTGCGCGTGCGCGTGTATCATGAACACAGAAAGGCAACCAAACATGTACGCTCACATGCGTCCATTGGACATCAAGGTCGTTCCATGGAAGAACCAGCTACCCCCGCACAGTCCAAAGAGAAACTACGATTTCTGATGTCATGGCCTTTCCAGGTTGGATATCAGCGCGGGCTGGCATTGCTTGGGCAAAGTAATTTTTCTCACGGTGGGCGCCCGTCGCCTGCACGTGCGCTGGCTGGGCATTTCCGGGTTTTCGCGCGGTCGGTGGCCGCCGTCACCTCGTCGCCGCCTCTTGCGCTGGATGGGTTTTCCCACGGTGGGGCGCCCGTCGCCGCCTCGTCGCCGCTACGTCCGCTGGCTGGACATTTTGGTTTTCGCGCGGTTGGCGACCGTCGCCGCTTCGTCGCCGCCTCGTGCGCTGGCTGGCATTTCCAAGTCGTTGGTCGCCCGTCACCGCCTCGTAGCCGCCGTCTGCGTTGGCTCTCGTGTACGGATGCGCGCACGAACCCAACCTCACCGATTGAATCACGTAGATCGCGCCCGAGATATTGCACCACCATATAAATTCTCCTTTCAAAAAAAATATCCTGGCGATGGACCCAAATATATGCAGTTACGAGTGCCGCAAAGCAGGTTGAACGAATGACAGGGAACTCCCTAAGGGGCCACGAAACGTGTGAGGGGTGTGCCGAAATGGGTGCGGTGCCGCCATGCGAACGCACCCACTGGGGCCCTCGGTGGAGCTCCCTATGGGGCCACGAAACGCGTGAGGGGTGTGCCGAAATTGGTGCGGTGCCGCCATGCGAACGCAGCCATTGGGGCCTTCGGTGGAGCTCCCTATGGGGCCACGAAACGGGTGAGGGGTGTGCCGAAATGGGCGCGGTGCCGCCATGCGGACGCAACCACTGGGGCCCTCGGTGGAGCTCCCTGTGGGGCCAAGAAGCGTGTGAGGGGTGTCCCGAAATGGGCGCGGTGCCGCCATGCGAACGCAGCCACTGGAGCCCTCGGTGGAGCTCCCTATGGGGCCACGAAACGTGTGAGGGGTGTGCCGAAATGGGTGCGGTGCCGCCATGCGAACGCAGCCGCTGGGGCCTTCGGTAGAGCTTCCCATGGGGCCACGAAACGTGTCAGGGGTGTGCCGAAATGGGTGCGGTGCCGCCATGCGAACGCAGCCACTGGGGCCTTCGGTGGAGCTCCCTATGGGGCCACGAAACGTGTCAGGGGTGTGCCGAAATGGGTGCGGTGCCGCCATGCGAACGCAGCCATTGGGGCCCTCGGTGGAACTCCCTATGGGGCCACGAAACGTGTGAAGGGTGTGCCGAAATGGGTGCGGTGCCGCCATGCAAACGCAGCCAGTGGGGCACTCGGTGGAGCTCCCTATGGGGCCACGAAACGTGTGAGGGGTGTGCCGGTGCGGTGCCGCCATGCGAACGCAGCCATTGGGGCCTTCGGTGGAGCTCCCTATGCGGCCACGAAACGTGTGAGGGGTGTGCCGAAATGGGCGCGGTGCCGCCATGCGAACGCACCCACTGGGGCCCTCGGTGGAGCTCCCTATGGGGCCACGAAACGTGTGAGGGGTGTGCCGAAATGAGTGCGGTGCCGCCATGCGAACGCAACCATTGGGGCCTTCGGTGGAGCTCCCTGTGGGGCCACGAAACGGGTGAGGGGTGTGCCGAAATGGGTGCGGTGCCGCCATGCGAATGCACCCACTGGGGCCTTCGGTGGAGCTCCCTACGGGGCCACGAAGCGTGTGAGGGGTGTGCCGAAATGGGTGCGGTGCCGCCATGCGAACGCAGCCACTGGAGCCCTCGGTGGAGCTCCCTATGGGGCCACGAAACGTGTGAGGGGTGTGCCGAAATGGGCGCGGTGCCGCCATGCGAACGCAGCCACTGGAGCCCTCGGTGGAGCTCCTTATGGGGCCACGAAGCGTGTGAGGGGTGTGCTGTGATAGTGGGAGAGGGGAGGAGGCAGAGGGAGGAAGGAAGGAAGGAGGGAGAGGAGACGCGGGGCACCGTCTCTTCAAAACGAGGACCCAACACCACAGGATGGTTGGGAAAAAAGAAATAAGACCCCCCTGGAAAGAACGACTCCCTCTTTTTCGTATGGCGAATTGCAGACGATGTTGCCCCATCGTCCATCCTAGATTTGAACTCGTGGCATCCTGTGCAGGCCGGTTTCGGCATCCCCCTTCGTCATCTGCCAAAACGACTATGCGCGAACACTCGTCTACCAGAAATCATCAGGTTTCGAAAAGCCCGCTTGCAAACCCTGAAATGAAATGCAAACGCGCGAGTCGTCGCGCGCGCATGCCGCAATCATTCAAAAACCGAGAGCTTCACAAGAAATCCAAAAAGGATCGACCCGAAATCATGGTTCCAACATGGTTTAACAAAAATACTACCCAACAGAAAGCTTGCGCCCGCGCTTCCGCGAATTCTTAAGAGAACCATTGGTGTTTCCAATATTGCCATAACCGGCTACCACACGGGCCTCTCGCGCGCATGTCAAAATCGATCGGGCGCCCCTGCGCGCGTGCTTTTTGCAAGAATCCCTTGCGAACTATGAAACGAAGTGCACACACGCGCGTCGTCGCGCGTGGAACCCGGAATCCGTCAACAAAAACAAAGGTTTCGTCAGGATGTCAAGATCGAGTGCCCGAAAACATATGTCAAACACATGATTTTGCAACGCCCAGTTTCCGAAAAGCCTGTGTTCGCGCTTTTGTGATTTGTTTCTAAAAACCAACAATTGTCAACATTACCATGGAAATCTGCCAACCGGGCCTCTCGCGCTGCATGTCGAAATCATTCGAACGCCCTTGCGCGTGCTCTGACGGGGCATGATCCGTGTCAAGTACTACCATGCGGGCCATTCTCGCGCGTCGGCCGGACGCACATGTCAAACTTTTCCAACACATCCATCGCTGAAGCGAGGGTGCCGTCATCTTCGCCAGCGTGATCAACATCGGTGCCGTCATTGGCCTTGCCGTCATCGTTGTCGTCACCGTCGCCAGCATCGCAACTGTCATCCTCGTGTCTCCCGTTGTCGACATTGCCATGGTACCGCGCCCGCCCAAGCCGCCGATTCGCATAGACGTGCCTGCTGGGTAAAGCCCAACGGTCAGCGTCACCGCGGCCGCGTCGGTCGCGCTAAACTAGCTGGCCGCTGCGTGCGAGCATGCGCGGGCTGGCGCGGCCGCAAAGATGCACAAACCAACACTAAGCACTTATCAAAATCGCCAACGTATGGGCTGATACAAACCAAATTGCGGGTGGTTGGGTGGGATTGTTGCGCGAGTAGTGGAATTGACAACCCAGTGAGAAAAACGGTTCCCCATAGTTAGATCGCCCCTCAGAACCTGAGCCCAATCGATTCCTTCTCCTGCAGAAGATTCGACTCGACCTCCCTGCCGGGGCCGGGCTTAACAGCGTAACGGCACCGATCCGCGCATCGGGAACGCAGGTCGATTAGGCACGACCGTTCGTCTTATATGTGAAGTCGCAACATCCTTGCCAAGCGGGCGTCGACTCCCCCAGTCGCGCGTGCCAAATAACACAATACGGTGCGCAACCATTCATTTAAGCCAACGTAGGCCCCGAACCATGTGTTTGCAGTTATACATACATATAGACATATATATATATATATATATAAATATGTGCATATGCGAAGATATTGCTACCAATATAAGGGGCACCATATGTGGTGCAACCACCGTGCTGCAATTAAGGTTGTGCAGACTATGCTGTTCAAAATCTGTCGCGCAGTATACATGGTGCAATCAATCTCGGTTGAGCCATCTATGTGGTGCAACCAATGCTCGGCAAACTACGTGTAGCAGTGTATGCTGTGCACTTGCCAAGAAAAAAAATTACGTGGTTCAGTAAATGTGGCGCAACCTATGCGGTGCAATGTGTGTTGTGTAATTTATGCGGTGTAGTCAATTCTTCCGGGAATATTGGAAATGGGGAGCGCGAGACCACTGAATCCGACTACGGCGTGACTGGCACAGTAACGTGAATCAGAACGTCGCCAGGCAAACTAAGATCGATGCACGAGCCGAGTTGCCACAGGCCAGCTGATGCGATGAACTGCGGCCTGGGGAGTGGCAGTGGGGACATGAGCGAGAAAGACAGACGGGGAAGGGGAGGGGGACGGGACGACTACGTTGTGCAATCTACATTGTGCAGTCTATATGATGCCATCTGAACTGCAATCTATATGCTGCAATCGAACGGCGGCGACGACGCGGCGACGGAACGGCGACGGCCACCACATGGCCACCAGACCGACTACATGGCTCAGACCTCAGACGACGGGCGGCGACGAGGTTGAAACGAGGCGGCGACGGCGACCGCATAGCAGCCAGACTGACCACATGGCCCAGTTTCTTAGAGCAGGAGTAAGAGCCTTTAAGTGTAAACGCGGGTTTGGGAATAAGAACTCATGTGCAATGATGCAATGAGGGGCATACACGCGCGACACCGCGCGCGCATGCGGAAATCTCATTGAAACAACTGGCGCTAAAACGGTATGAACGTAAAGTTCTTGAAACACATCTGAAGCTCGTTGCTTTTCAATAAGGCATGGCCAACTTCCGAGCGCCTGCAACTGCGAATACCTACACGGAAAATCATCGGCTGTCTATCTTGACTGTCAAATACCACCATGCGAGCCCCATCAACACTCTCCCGCGCGCGCCTTTCCAAACAACTCACAGTTCTGAAGCCCAATCGCGCACTTGCTCACCTCATACATTGAAAATCCCCCCCCCCCCTTCATCCCTGACAAGCAATACAATGCGGGCCACAGAAGCGCGCCCCCGCGCGCCCATGTCGACACCAATCAATCACGGGTGTCTTGAAGCGTTTCAAAATCGAACTCCTCATAATCGTGTAGCACCTCTTCCTCACAACTGAATTCTATCCAGGCCCCCTCCCCCTGGCACCATCACCACGACGGCCCGATTAGTGAATCTCCGTGAGGAAGGTCGTCGCGCCACTTCGCATGTTGAGCTGTGCTCGCAAGTTTCTAGTGGCAGCTCCGCTTACGGCCTCTTGAATATTGCCAGCAAGTTGCGTTTGGGTGGGAGGGATGTTTGCTCGATCGCTGGAGTTGACCACTTCACGATCTTCAACATATTTGCGCCTCGCCAACTGTCCCCCGTGGGTGGCACGACGTAGCCCATAGCCTGCACCACATTGGATGTACCTCGTAGCTTCAGACCTATCATGCTGAACAGCCTATCGTGTACGACATAGCGCGCACGGAGCATGTTGCACCACGTAGAGCGCGCTCCAGATATTGTACCGCATTGCTTGGCACCGCGTAGATTGCACCACAACGATTGCACCACATACATTGGATACTGTATATGTACAACGCTTGTATCAAGTACCCACGGTTTTGGGCCCACGCTGGCAAACCTTTCGGTTCAGTAAGTCCAAAGTCAGGATAAGCCAAAGGCAAAACCAAAATCGAGCTGAAGCACAGACGCAGTTGCGAGCTGTTCAATCGTACGGTTCAGTGGGGGCATACTAATTTTCACATTTCCTCTTACCTCTACTGGCATCAGGCAGGTCCTGATTCCTGGTGGCTCCCAATGGTGGAAATCGCTTCATCCCTGCGGAGAGTTCGGAAGGGCCTGAAATCGACGAACTACCTCAAGGTCCCTTTCCCTCAGGATCCGTGGCGCGCCCAAAAAAGGGAAAGGCCGAGGGGGCGGGCCTTCTCAGAAAATTCAGAAGGCCTCCGGCCTTCTGAGAACCTTTCTCGGCCTTCTCAGAAGCCACAGAGGGCTTCTCAGGAGGCCAGGAGGCTTCTGATAAGCCCCACCGCCTTCTGAGAAGGCCTGCCCCCTCTCGCTTCCCCCCTCGGCGCGCCGCCGACCATACCCAGTGCGTGGCCTCCCCGAACATGTCGGCAGCGTTGGTGGCGCGGTCCGGATCCTGCCTGGGCGCGGCGCCCCATGCCCTCGCGCCGTTGCGTCGAGCCCCCGACCGTTGTCAACATCGTCGCGACCACCGGTGCAAATTTTAGCCCTCGACCCACGAGGATCGAAGGGGGGTGTTCTCTAGGATGTTCTCGGTAAATGTTGTGCCGCTTCTGGCCCCAGAGGCCTCGATCCGGAGGGAGCACAGCCGACCAGCCACCAGGAGCCACGGATCGTCGTCGCGGCCGTTACGGCATCGGGCTCACGTTTCTCCGCCCCCCTCGCCATCCTCCGGCATGGCACCGAAAGTACAACATCGTCTGCACGACCTGCTCCACCATCGCCGCCTCTTCCCCTGCTTTCTGTATCCCCTCGCACTCGTGCGCGTCATCATCCTGCGTATCATCCTCACCCATGAGCTCGTCGCTGTCCGCCTCTCCACCCTCTGGAACGCAGTCCCCTCCTCCTCCCGTCCAGCTACGCCGGCAGCGGGCCCACGTCTCCGAACTTGCAACACACTGGGGAGCCTGAGGAGAGAAGGAGAGAGAGAGAGAGAGAGAGAGAAAAAAAATACCAAAAGAAAGAGGTATATATATACACATATATATATACATATGTATATGGAGAGAACAACAAATGACAGAGACAGAGACAGAGAGAAAGAGAGGGAGAGAGAGAGAGAGAAAGAGAGAGAGAGAGAAACAGAGAGAAATAACTATATCGACAGCAACAAGCAATAATACAGAACTAGAGGGGGGGGGCAAGAGAAAGAAGAGAAAATATGCCAAAAAGCCCCATTCAGCTGCTGCTGCTGCCTCCCCTTCTGTGCGAGGCTGGGATTTCTCCACATTCACCGCCTGGGCCCAGCGGGCGGTGGATATGGATATATGAGAGAGCGCGTCCGTGGTACACTGCCAAAGAGAAGGGGGGGGACCCCCCCTTTGGACCTCCCCTGCCGGAAGTCCCTCTCCCCCTCCTTTTTGCCCGCCCTCGGAAGCTACCCCCACCCCTTCCCCTTCGCGCTCCAGAAGCTCCCAATCCCTCCCTGTCCAAAGGGGGGTGGGGCTTAGCTACCCTCCCCCCTTTAAACCCCCTTTTCCGGAAGCCCCCCCCCTCCTCCCTTTTTTTCTGCCCCTTGGAAGCTACCCCGCCTCTCCCTTCCTTTCGCACTCCATAAGCTACTACCCGACCCTTCCCTTTCCAAAGTTGGGGGGCTTAACTACCCCCTCCCCCCTAGCTACCCCCTCCCCCCCTTTGAGCCCCCCCTGCTGGAAGCGCCCCCCCGCCCCCCCCCCCCCCACCACACACACACACACACACTTTTGGGCTAAAGGAGGTGGGGCTTGGAAGCCCCCCCCCTTTGGCTAAAGGAAGGAGCGCCGAAGACTAAGAGAACGTCGAAAAGCAACAGCGCGCCGAAAACCAAAGAGCCACGAAAACCAGAGGCGCACCGAAAACCGAAGGAACGTCGAAAACCGAAAGGGCGCTGAAAACTGAAGGTGCGCCGAAAACCAAAAGGGCGCAGAAAACAAAAGGAGCGCCGAAAACCAAAGGAGCCTCCAAAGAAGCGCCAAACACCAAAAGGGCGCCGACAACAAAAAGGAGACCGAAAACGAAAGGAGCTTCGAAAGCAAAAGAACGCCGACAAGCATATGAGTGCCAAAAACCAGAAGGCGCCGAAAAGCGAGCAAATGCCGAAAAAAACAAAGAGGCGCCGGAAACCAAACAAGGCTTAGAAAATCAGCGGGGCGCCGAACCAAAGAGGCGCCGGAAACCAAACAAGGCTTAGAAAATCAGCGAGGCGCCGAAAACCAAACAGGCGCCGAAAACTAAAGGGGCGTTGAGAACCAAAGCAGCGCCGAAAACCAAAAGGGCGCCGGCAACCAAAGGAGCACCAAAACCCGAAAGGGCGCCAGAAACCAAAGGGTCGCCGAACTTGGACGCCCGAAACCAAAGGGGCGCCGACAACCAAAAGGGTCACCAAACACCAAAAGGGTAGCGAAAACCAAAACGGTGCCGAAAACCAGAGGGGCGCCGAAAACCAAAAGGGCACCGACAACCAAACTGGCGCCGAACACCAAATAAGCGCAGAAAACTGAAGGGGCGCCGAAAACCACAAGGGCGCCGAGAATCAAAGGAGCGCCGAAAACCGAAATGGCGCCAAAAACTTAAGGGGCGCCGAACATCAAGGGGGCGCCGAAAACCAAAAGGACACTGAAAACTAAAGGGGTGCCGAAAACCAAGAGGGCGCCGAAAACCAAAGGAGCGCCGAAAATCCAAGAGCGTCGAAAACCAAAACGAGCGCTGAAAACCAAAGGGGCGCCGAAATCCAACGATGTGCCGAAAATCAAAGGGGCGCCGAACTACCAAAAAAGGAGCTCCGATAACCAAAGAGCACGAGACCTCCAAGAGGCCTCCGAACTTCCGAGACTCTTCCACAGGGTGCCCAAGACGGGCGGCCCAACGAGCCCTCGGCACAAAAAACACACACTCCCGAGAGACCCCAACGAGGCAAACATCACTGATTTGCGCAAGATGTTGACAGATTTGAGCGTTCTCGCCTTTTCCGCTTCTCGCTGCTCCAAGAAGGCGGAAGAGGCCCTCAAGATCGCCCCGAGACGGCCCAAGAGTCTCCCAAGAGCGCTCCAAAACATCCCAAGATAACGCCAAGACAGCCCAAAACACCTCCAAGACGGCCCAAGAAGCCCCCAAGACGACTCTAAGAGCGCGCCTTGACTGGGAACCCGAACGGACATTTCGAGCCCTCGGCCCCGAGAAGCTCCCAGGAGGCCCCAAGAGGTTCCCAAGAGGCCCCAAGAAGCCCACAAGAAGCCCACAAGAGGTCCCCAGGACACCCGAAAAGCCCCCCAGGAGGCCACCAAGAGGTTCCCAACAGACCACACAATTCCTCCCTAGAGGCCCCCGACAGCTTTCCCAAGAGACCCCCTCAACTTAGCTGCCCCGATACGCAACACGCGACAAGCAGCGTATTGATATGGAGCTCAACACGTGGACTGAAAACGTAGGTCCGACGCGATACGTTCGCCAAAACGTGGGCCAATACGTGGATAACACGCAACGTATTGACACGGACGTCTTGAACACGGGACGTGTTGCGTTTCAAAAGGGGCGTTTCGAGGCAACTAAGCCCCTCAAGCATCCCTGAGGACTCGGGCCACGTCAGCGTCGTCGCCGCCGCCGCCGCCGCCACCGCCGCCGCCGTCGTCGTCGACGTCCCCCTTCAGGGTCGGCGGCACTGGCCAGGAGGCATTCGCAATACCAGAAAGGAGTACCGATAACCAAAGAGCGCCGAAAACGAAAGGGGCGCCGAAAACAACAGAAGCTCCGAAGAAGGACAGGGCGCCGAAAACATAAAAGAAGCCGAAAACCACAGGGGCGGCGAAAACCGTAGGAGCGCCGAAAATCACAGGGGCACCGACAACCAAAACGGCGCCGAACACCAAACAAGCGCAGAAAGCCGACGATGCGCCGGAAACCAAAACGGCGCCGAAAAACCAAAGACGTGCCGATAACCAAAAGGGCGTCGAGACTAAAGGGCGCCGAAAACCCAAGCGCCGAAAGCCGAAGGGCACCCCAAACCAAAGGGTCGCCGAAAACCAAAACGGTGCCGAAAACTAAAGGGGCACCGAAAATAACCAAGAGAGCGCCGAAAATCAAAGGGGCGCCAAACACTCAAGGGGCGCCGGAAACCAAAACGAGCGCTGAACACCAAAGGGGCGCAGAAAACCAGCGATGTGCCGAAAACCGAAGGGTGCACAGACAACCAAAATGGGCGGCATCGAAAACCTAAGGAGCGCCGAAAACCACCGGAGCGCAGAAAACAAGAGGAGCGCCGAAAACCAAAGGAGCGCCGAAAACCGCAGGAGCGCCAAAGGCCCAAGCGGCGCCTAAAACCAAAGAGGCACCGAAAACCAAATAGACGCCGCACACCACAAGGACGCCGAAAACCAACGGGGCGCCGAACACCAACGAAGAAAAGTAACTTCGAAGCCCTCCCTTCAGCCAGGACCCTCCAGCTGGAAAAGCCAACAGAAGGAGAGGAGGAGGGGGTAGCTTCGGAAGCCCCCCCCTGTGGATGGAAAGGGGAGCCCGGCCTTACCCTGGGCCCCGAAAAGGAGGGGGGGAGCAACTTCCATTCCCCCCCCGTTTAGCCAGGAAAACCCCCCTGCTACCAAATCCAAACAAAAGGACGAGGGGGGGGGAGCTTCGGAAGTCCCCCTTCCCCCCGAAAGGGAAGCCCGGGCTGACCCAGGGCCCCGAAAAAGAGGGGAAGGGGGGGCAGTTTCCAAGCCCCCCCTTTACCCAGTACCCCCCCCAGCTGAAAAATGCACGCAAAAAGGAAAGAGGGGGGGGTAGTTTCGGAAGCCCCCCCCTTCCAAGGGAAGGTGGGGGGGTAGCTTGAAGCTGGGGCCCCCTTTTAATGAGAAGTGTGCCGAAGGCGCGCTCTTTCGGATATATTTCGGCCGAGGGCCCCCCAAAAGATCGGTATCCACCGCCTGCCGAGGACCCCCAAATCGATTGGGCAGAACAACAAAACGGTTTCTGTTTGGTTTCGAATCTGTTTTCCGCGACGCCGTCTCCAGAAGCCTCGGCGTCCGCGGCGGCCCGCCACTCCGTCGACACGGCCGCGCGCAGACTGGCGGCGCCCGCGCGGGCGCCGCCCGCGACGTCCGCGACGAACAGCGGGAGCCGACCGCGCCCCTTTGTCGGAGGCTGCCAGACGTGGCCATGGCCGGCAGTAAGGAACCCTGAGATCTGGGCATGGCATTTTTTCGCACTGGGGCCGCTTCTTTTGGATAAGTAACCCTCAGATCCCGACCTCGCGATTTTTTCCCCTGCAGGCGTTTTCGCCCGGTTCCAGGCCCGGGGCCATCACAGATCGACCTTGCTCAACAAGTGCTGCAAAAATAAGTTTGAGGCTCCAGGCGCGATGTTTCGGGATGTTGCACTTCTTGGCGGTGAGCCCGAGGGGGAAGTGAGAAGGACCAGGCCTCCTCATAATGCTCGGAAGGCCTCTGGCCTTCCGAAAAGTTTCCTGAGCCTTCCCCGAAGACGCAGAAAACATCTCTGAAGCCTGGAGGGTTTCTGAGGAGCCACGCCGCCTTCTGAGAGGGCCTCCTCCGTCTCACATCCCCCCCTCGCTTGCCGCCGAACTTGGTTCGCAGCGTCGGATCCACACCTCGCCAGGGAAGCCTTGGCCCCGTCGGCTGGCCTCCCCCTCCCCCTGGGTGGGGATGGCTGCTGCCTTCTTCGAGCTTCGCGGCGCACATCTCCAGCTAGGGGGGGTGGGGGTGGATGGGAGAGTTACCATAAGGCTCCCCATCGCCCTCCTCCTCCTCCTCCTCCTCCTCTTTCTCCTCCTCCTCCTTGTACGCACAGGCTGAGCAGGAGACGCCCATTGCGTGGGAGGATGAGGAAGAGGACGAGAAGGAGAAGGACGAGGAGGGGACAGACGGGCCTTCTTGCTAGCGGAGAAGTGTTTTTGTGTGTAATGTGTGTGTGTGTGTCTGTGTGTGTGTGTGTGCGTGCGTGCGTGCGTGCGTGCGTGCGTGCGTGCGTGTGCGTGCGTGCGTGCGTGCGTGCGTGCGTGTGTGTGTGTGTGTGTGTGTGTGTGTGTGTGTGTGTGTGTGTGTGTGTGTGTGTGTGTGTGTGTGTGTGTGTGTGTGTGTGTGTGTGTGTGTGTGTGTGTGTGTGTGTGTGTGTGTGTGTGTGTGTGTGTGTGTGTGTGTGTGTGTGTGTGTGTGTGTGTGTGTGTGTGTGTGGGGGGGGTTCCGTCAACTTTAAGAACCCTCTGAGGTTGTCTTGTCCAAGTCGGAAGCGGGGCTGGAGCAGATTAGGTCGGAGGCGCCATCTTCCGACCCCTTCTACTCCAACCCCAGCTGGGAGGCCTGAAGTTCTGGCATTGATGATCCTGGCCTCTGGATCGAGGGCAGAACGTTGTGGGATGCTTCTCGTCTATTTGGAACGTCTTGGAGGCGTCCCGTCGCCATGACTGGGCTCCCCTCAAGATTCTTACCAGAACGCATCCCCGGAAGAAAAGGGGAGGAACGTGGGTGACTCTTGCTTGTGTTCCATATTCGTCGGGTTTGCAGGAGCATCGTCGTCATCGTAGTTTCGATTGCTCTGTTGGGCGTTCCTGGAGGTCTCACCGCCACGGCTGGACGCGGCTCGAAAGACTGGCCAAGGTGAAGTCCAGGAGGTGTCCAGGGACAGATTGTGAGCGGAGACTGAAGGTGGAGGAGAGCGAGGGGGAGGGATCTGATTGTTTGGGCCTCCGGTGGGCTTCTCGTCGCCATGACGGCTAAACTCTCCTTCGAAACGACGCAGCGAAGTCGGGCCTCGGATGCGGCTTTTGAAGTTATCTGGGCGTTCAGATTTCTGCACGGATCTGGACCCGTGTGGCCGTCGAGGCCTCGTGAAGCGTACTCTGGAAATCATCTGGTACCTCTCGGAAAAATAAGGCCACACAGATATCCGACGTCGCTTTTTCTTTGCAATGTGGTTCCCCAAAGGACTGGGCCTCTTCCCGGGAACCAGCTGTTCATCCTGAGTTGTTTGTTTTGACGGTCCCGTGGCCCCGTGGGGGCACCGGAAGCCCAAAATTGGCAAGAACCTGTAGTCGTTTTTTTCCCCACGACGAGTGGGTGCCAGGACACCCTGGGCCAGGGCCACCTCTGGCAAAGCCCGCCTGACCTCCGCAGCATCTGGCGGTGGGCTGGCGCGGCTTCGCAGCACCTGCGCGCGGGAGTGATCTCTGGGACGTCGGCGTCGCGCGGGGGGCGGAAGGCCAGAAACGCGAGGGTTGCCAGGCCCGCGGGCCCCAAATTGCTATTGATGATGATGATGATGCTGCTGCTGATGATGATGATGATGATTATGATGATGATGTGATGATGATGATGATGATGAAGATGATGATGATGATGATGCTAACAATGATAATGAGGACGATGATAAAGAAGATGATGATGATGAAGATGCCAGGTCGGGCCCCGAGGCCATAACATTCTTTTTAGAGAAGCTGATGGTGGCGATGGCAGGTAACGACGGCCTCGATTCCCAGAGTGACCAGGACACTCGCGGGCAGCACAGACGCAGACTTAAATCTATTCAAAACCCTCAAGCGAGGGCGGGTGGGTTCGGGAGCTTGAGCACAACAGTAGCGGTCGTGCGGCCCCTCAGCCCCTTCCCCAGCACACACCACACTAAAATTGTTACAATGCCAGGTCGGGTCCCCGAGGCCATAACATTCTTTTTAGAGAAGCTGATGGTGGCGATGGCAGGTAACGACGGCCTCGATTCCCAGAGTGACCAGGACACTCGCGGGCAGCACAGACGTACATTGTGTAACACAAAACTCATGGCCGCAGGCCGCCCAAGAAATAAGATCGGGCCTGCGACAATTCCTCGGTCGACGAAACGATTGAATCTGCCACAAGCTCGGCTGCTCGAGCGGGAAAGCGGGCAGCCTTGTGCCTGCACGCTACGCCTTTTGCCGTGCGGCCGTCAAAACGCATGTGAGGTCGCCCCGAAAACGAGCAGCACTCTTTACCGTGATCACACACGCGAGCCAGGCGAGACAAGCTGGGGCAGTGCCAACAACACACACGTGTGGGAGCGCGAGCTGCGGCACCAAATTGACACAGGTCCACCTGAACGTTGAGACACGCAGAATGGTTCATTAGCTCAACTAGCTGAGGAACATGCCAGATCAAACTGCTACGAGGATGCTCGAAACACACAGGCACATGATGCTTCACGCACGCACGCAAAATCTGAATGGCAGCCTGCATCTCGACATTGTCACACAGAAAGGCAGGAGCAACACTGAATTGGACGCGCCGTACTTGCGACCCCAAGGGTCCGCCACAGAACGGCAAGGCGGGACGCCTGGCTGCGTCCAGGTACTACGAGACGAGGAGATCCACAAAGCGCAGACAGCGGACGACCGAATCCAGCCAAGGATTCGATTGACCACTACTCGCTCAGTCAAACCTAGACTCGCGTTCCGACCTGCTCCGAAGGATGGGCAACCCAAACCGCGACTGCGCAGCGCTTTGCATATGGGGGCACCATGAGGCCCCAGCACAGGCAAAACGAGCCGCCTGCGGCGAGAAGCCCACGCGTGAGCACGTCGAAACGCCCCGTTCAAACGAGAAGCTAGCGCACGGTCAGAACTGGCGCCCGCTTTGCGACTGGCGGGACGGCAGGCATGGGCTGAAGAGGAACAGCCAGCGGGAAATGGCCTTTCACAAAATTGCACACGATGAGCTCCGCCAATCTTTCGAGCACCTGATTTCCAAAGCGACTGACTTCGACGGGCAGGTCTCCGATTCTCTGTTGCATCCAAGTGCGCTTGCCATACCGTCTCAAGCTCTTGTCCGCCACCCATCTGCCCCTCTCTTTCACTTCCGCCGACGATCGGGACCCCGAGAGCAAGTCGTGTGAGGCCCCCCCATGGCGGAGGGTGTACAAGGACGGGGGCTCCTTCTGCAGCCCGAGCTCCCTCAAGCCTTGGGCGAACATCAGGCGGATGTCGGCGGGTCTGAAGTTCCACAGGCTGGCGCTGGGCTCCCTGTTGGCCTTCAGCGCGAGCAGCACGGGCCAGAGCTCTGGCGCACCCACCAGCACCGACTCGTCGGTCTCGCCCGTCTTGCCAGGCCGGCCTGCTTTCGCGTCGTTGACGATGATCCCCCATGAGCTGAACCCCGTCCCAGCTATTGGCGGCACCAACGAGCTCACTCTCAGACGGTAAGCCTCCGAGGGCCGCAGGTACGCATGAAACACCAACGCCACGAACACCCCCATGCTGGGCAAGTTGCGAGAGATCATCCAACCAGCAACTGCCATGGCCGCAGCTCGCGGCATTGGGAGCCGCATCTGCGGGGGGACCAGCCGCCGCCAGCCGTCGAGGGCTCGGGCCGCTCGAGGGAGAGGACGCCTGCCGCCGAGCAGCTGGGGCAAGAAATGCCTCAGAGCGGCTGCTGACATCCTCCCCGTGGCGGAGTCGAACCCGTCCAAGGCCAGGTCGGTCATGAACGCCACCAGCGCCACGTCCAGCTGCGGGGCCGAGTGAAAGTCCAGGCCGTGCCAAGTCACCCACTCGAGGAACCTCTCGGCGCGACCCCTGTAGCGCTCCCTGGTCGAGTCCGTGACGGCAGACATCTCCAGGAAGCTGATGGCGCCCTCCGCCAGCTGCATCGGCCGTGGATGCTGCTGCTTCCGAGCGACCCTCAGCGTGATGGAGCGCTGACCCGCCACTGGCTGCCCCTGGCGCGCCCGCGGCCGCCTCCTCGAAGTTTTTGCCGTGGAAGAAGCCATGCCGAGACGGGCCGTCCGCTACATTCAGATCCGAGGGCAGCCACCGCAGATAGCATCGGAAGTTGACTGCAAGAGCGAGGGCAGCAATTTTCCGCAGAGGTCGCCGAAGGACAGGCTTGCGCCCCCGCCCTTTCCCAGCGGCTAAAGCCAATGGCAAATGGTCGACGAAGAAGAGATAACGACGATGGTGCAAGCTGGCGTTACGGGACGCGCGGCGAACGGCGTCGTGCAACGCCCCCCCCTCGAGCTCCAAGATGTTCCTCATGGGATCCCAATGCACCCTCGAGATGACCGTGGCCCAAGCTGAGGCCTCCATGATCTCCTTGGGGACCTCCAGAAAGCCCTTGGCGGAGCCCTCGGGGTTGAACGATTCGACGTAGTCCACGGCGACGGAGTCCAAGATGCCCTCCTCCAGGTGGAGCTCATCCAGCCCCAATGCGTTAGCCCTTGCTGTAACTGCTGCCGTGCACCTGTACCTCCACCGCTCCGTAACCCTCCCCATGTCGGCCACCTGGGGCCAGTCCAGATCTCGAGTACAGACGCCGACGCCAATAGGAGACGCGTCCGAAGCGGAGGCCCGTGAACCCCAAGGAATACCCAAATGCGAGGACCACAGAGGCAGCGTACTAGCCGCGCACCAGAGCTCAAACCTTACAGAGTTCCACAAAGGCCTGACGTTGGGGTCCTTGAGGGACTTGAAAGCGTAGACGGAGTGTAGAATAGACGAGGTCTCTCTTCTACAAATCATCGCCCACGTGATGTGCCCGAGCAAGACTTCCAGCAGGCGGGGCGAGGCCGCCCCACGCCGCAGGACAGCCAGAGTGGCCTGCCGCAGGCGCAAGACGTTGGAGGGCTTGACCCGCACAGTGTCTTTTTCCCCGTCGATCTCGAGACCAGTGAAGACAGTCTTCGGTGAAGCCGCATCGATGGAGTGAATAGGTAACCCCCACGATTCAAGCGTCCGCGTAATCTGATCTCTCTTTGCCGTCACAATGTTTGCATCACAACCCACGACTGCAAAATTATCAACGTATCCAGCAGCAGCTAAACTCACAGGCGAGTGCAGCACAGGACTGGGGCGGCCGTCCTCGATCAACGATCCGTCACTGAACCCGTTCTCCACTAGAGCCCTGCGCATGATGCTCTGACAAAACAGAAGCGACCAACTCCATCCCAACGGTAACACGCGCACCATGGGCTGACGATAGCAGACGCTAGCCACTGGCAATCCGTCGACGTGAGTAATCCCCAACAACTGATTTGAAATAGTGGGCAACGTGAAGCATTCCTCCATCCCTTTTGGCACCAGCATGTGATAGAATGCACATTGGATGCCACCCTGCGCTAGAACGACGGGACGCTGCGACTCCAAGGCGGACCAAGCAGCAGCCGTCGGAAGCGTCGTCTTGGGCGGGGGCTCGAAATCCTCGTTCGCCACTCTTGTGTCGAACACGAGTCTCAACGTGCCCTTACCCACCTTCTCAACAAAGAAAAATCCCAAACTATAAGGATCAGCAGCACGCGCCACGCGGAAGCTAATCATGCCACCCTGAAGCAACTTCCCAACGAAACCAGCGTAGGCGCGAGGGCTGTTGGCCAAAATCGGGTCCACGTACGGGCGCCGCGGAGCTGGCGCATCTCGGGAATCAGAGGCCGACATCTCACCTTTGAGCATGGTCCGTCTCCATCCCAACAAGCATTCACGATCGGCCTGATCCGCCAACTCTGTAACCTCCACAGGTGCGGTAGACATGTCGGGCCAGGACACCAGGTCCTTGCTGTAGGGCTTGACGCGCTGAGACTCCGCGGAATACCCAGGCGCCGAAGCGAGCAGCTCTGCAAGGGCTGCTTCGCCTGAAACTCGGTCCTCATGATAGTCAGGAGGCACAGGAAAATCGCGAAAGGCCTGGCTGATGTGGTCCAGCGCGCTCGCCTGGGCAGCTGATGACGTCAGCCCTGGCGGCGCCGCCACACCTGCACCGTGGCCGCTCAGCTGGTTGAGCGCCGCGATGCCGTCGTTAGCCCAACGCCTCCACGCGGCTCCACGCTGCGCCCGCTGCTGGCCCCGCCGGCTGCGACAGGAAGCAGCGCGCTCATCCAGCGCGAGCGGCGGCAGAGGGAACACGTCACGCTGACGCCCTGCAGGCTTCATTGCGGAGCTGCAAGGGGGCTGGCGAGCCGAGGTCTCCCAACCTCAATCAAAGACGGGGGCGACGCTGGTCGCCACGAAAATGCAGGGGTCGCCCAGGCGGCACCGAGGTGCCTGCACCCGCCTGGGAGAAGCTTCCGAAGGCCTATGCGCGCGCCGCCCGCTCCTCGCGGGCTTTGCGCCTCTCCTTGGCAACAGCTGCCTCCGCCTTCAGCTGCTCTGCAATGAACTCCGTGAGCATTGGCGAGATGCAGAGGTTGCCCTTGCTCGCCGACACGCCCATGTAGTGCTCGGCCTCCGACGCGAGCAGACTCTCGCTCGCCCCGAGGCCTTTGCTTCTTGTCCTTCTTCTCCTCGGCCGCCACCTGCGCAGCCACCGCCTCCTCGTAGTGGCGCTCCTCGATGAGCTGAGTCTGCCGACTGACCAGCTCAAAGGTCGCCAGCTCTGACGCGTTGAGCTGGTCGTAGCAGGTGGCCATCTCCAGCAGCCTGCAGTTCATCTCATGCTGCTGGCAGATGGCATCCGAGTCGCGAAGCCTCGCCTCCGCCTTCCACTTCGAGTGCCAGGCCAGAGGGCCGCCCGCGTTCCGACGCATGTGCTCCAAGCACCACTGGGTCGTCCTTGGCCCCTTGATCGGCCAATCGTCCCGTGGCGTGGTGGTAGCGCCCCGCAGCGCGACGGAGTAGTCCAGCTGGCGGCGACCAGCGTGATCCGTCGCCAACGGGAAGACGCGAGGATCGGCCGCCGCCAATGGCGCCACCGCCGCGGCCGCACCAGCAGCTGCAGCGCCGCCGCCTGGGCCGCCCGCCCCAGCACCGCCACCCCCGAGGGGAGGAGGCATCGCCACGCCCAGAGCCGCAGCAAGAGCGCCTGCGCCTCCAGGAACAGCATCGCCGACGCCGCCTCCAGCGCCGTCGCCTGGTGCGGGCACCGCCGCCCTTCCTCCGCCAGCAGCAGCCACCACCGCGGCCGCGGCGGCCGCAGGATTCTCCAGCGCCAGCGCCTGAGGGACCCACGCGGCTCCCACTCCCGCCCCACCAGCCAGCAGAAACGGCGAGGGAGGCAGGGGGGCGCCGAGCTGCAAGGCAGCGTCCCGCAGGAAGCCCCACACCTGTGGAGCAGAGGGCACGGCTCCGAAGCGATAGACGTTCGCCTCCGCGACTCCGAAGACAGGTGCGCCCAAGCCTCGCAACGGCCGTACCTCCTCGACGTCCCCGTCAACCTCGACCGATTCCACGTACACATCTCCGTCCACAGTAGCAATAGCAGCACGAGGCGGAGGCACATCGAACAACGTGATCCTCTCATGGAAAACTGGCGGGCCTCCCACACGATAGCGAATCACGTGTGCATTACCTGGTTGAGGCATTCTGAATGGCGGCCCGTGCTTGCTTTGCGGCTAGCAGTCGGATCTCCTCGGCCGACGTAGCCTCCACTGGCGCGGTGCTGACGCTGGTCGCAGTCCTCGAGCGCCTCCAGATGCTTCCCACCAGCCACTTGCAGCTCAGGAAGGCGGGCACCACGAACACGCCCAGCAGGATGCCCAGCAAGAAGGCCACCGCGTGGCTGCACCAAGCGCTGACCAGGTGCACGATGCTGGCCCCGCTGACGTCGGGACACGCAATGTGGTACCGTGGGGAGCACTCGCACGCGCACGGTGGGCAAGCGGGCGGAGCAGCAGAGGTCGCCGACCACACCACCAGGGCCTGCGATGCCCCGCGCGCGAACTCCGAGAGAAAGCGCGTGGCGGCACTCTGCATGCCCCTCAAAAGCTTGAGCACAACGGTAGCGGTCGTGCGGCCCCTCAGCCCCTTCCCCAGCACACACCACACTAAAGTTGTTACAATGAGGATGATGGTGATAATGATGATCGCACGCAGCTTCGAGCAACGTGGTCTTTGTCTCAGGCCATTAGCGAATGACTTGCCGCAGCCAGCACCTCGAGGTGCTCGGTATAAAGTGAATGTGAGGGCGATTCAGTTGACAGCACCCTAACTTCGTGGTAAAGTTTGAACGCCAGGGCAAGGAGGATAACTGCGCGCTCCCGCGAGGTCTCCCCCGAATACTCGCGCTCCTCACTGGGCCCCAGACGTGCGATGGCAGAGCGACGAGGTGAAGCAGGCGAGGGCAGGAGAAGCAGTGAGAGATCGAACCCGGCCCCCCTTCCGCACCCAAGAACGCACCCCCGCTGGCCCAGGATGTGCATTCTGCGGGTGGTCATCCACCCGCCCGAGAGAGTTTTGAGAACAGACCAAAAGACGATCGGTCGGGGGTTGACCAGGACCTCGCACAGCTCGGACCAGCGAGGGGCGAGGGGTGGGACCTGCATGTGGATTGCCGCTGCTACTGCTCACTGCGTGGGCCGAACATCAGAAATGAGATCGGGCTCGCTTGTGACACCATGGGAATAGTTCGACCGCCTGTCGACACAGTCGATTCCCATCATGCCGACCGCATCCTGAGACCGCCCAGCGAAAAGCGCACTCGTGGAGACAAACTGGTAGCTCGAGACAGAGCCTGAGAACTTGGCTTTGCAACCGACGCCCGCATGCGAGGGAACACCATATTGGATTTACGAACGCCAGTGAGCCCACATCTCATTGCTTAGTAACGCCCAAACAGATGTGCGAACGAATCGCTTGTGATTGTCCATGTGTTCGGGCCCGTCGCCACGACGCATTCGAATCTGTTTTTTATTGCCCGCGATAACGGCCGACATTTGCCCCGCGACCCCCCCCCCCGCGTGGCGTCACGTTCCGCGCCAGCGGCGTCCGAAAATGCCTGGGGATGGCCGAAGCCAGGTAGGAGCAGCATGTAGGTGGCGATCTGCACCACAGCGCTTGCGTACACCACCATCGTGCTCGCGTGCACCACACCGCGCGTGTACACCACGGCCCCAGCGTACACCGCAACAGCCGTGTGCAATGCAGCGCCTGTATACACCACCACATTTCCCAGATAGCTCTCTGAAAAGTAAGAGGGCATCACTTCACAAGCCGGCAGCGCAGACTTGGCCAGCTTCATCTCAGAGGCTTCTGGGCACGCTTCCCCGCAGCAGCCTGCTTGAGTTCCCAGCGTGTCCCGGGGGCGTTGTCGTACTCGTTCCCAATATGCGCGCTGGGAACCTTTGCGGAACTCTGTCGAAACTCCTTGGAATATCCTGCAACACTCGTTTTCCCGAGCTTGCGATATGACCAATCGTCCAGTCAACCGTTTGTGCATGCGTCACCCTGAAGCTTGCAACCGCGGACTTGTACTTACATTCGATTGCTTCCGTTTCGCGTGTGGCGAACGGGCTCAGGGGTGAAGACCCTACGCTTTCTGGCGTGGTGCGCGAACCTGCCCAGGGATGGAAACCTTGTTGCGTTCGGCCCCGGGGTGCGCCCTGGGTGGACGCTGCGGCTCGGGGGCGAAACCTACGGGGCCGCCGCTCCAGGGCAAGGACTCGGGGTGGGCGAGGGAAAGAGGCAGAAGGAAAAGGAAAAGACACAATAACGAACGGGGGGAGCATGAAACGGGGAAAAGGGCAGACAAGAGGCAGCAAGGGAGCAAAACAACAGGACGAAAATCTGAGCAAGGACCTGATCCTCGTACTCGAGCTCGGTCTTGGGCACAAGCGGCTCGGGCTCGAACTCGGCGGTGGGCCAACCCAGAGATTGAAACCCTGGGCCGTCGTTGACCTGAGCAGGTCGTGAAGCTGTTCGCTTCCGACCTGAGCACGTCGTCAAACTGCTCACTTCCAACCTGGGCACGTCGTTAACTCGTTAACTGCTCGACGAACACAGAAGGGAGAAATCCCATTCCACCCCGGGAGCTCTTTCCAACGCTGGGCCAGACAACTCGCAGCGCCCTGCTTAAGATGGCAGCGCGTTCCGGCAAACGTTTTCCTACTCGTATGCCGGAATCCTTTCCGCAACTCCTCCGAAGTTCTTTGGGAACTCTCGCGAAGTTCTTTTTTTCGAGCTCGCGAGCTTCCCAGACATCCTTTGACGCGTCCCTGCAGGAGTCTCAACCAAGAATTTCGCACGCTTTGGACTACTCCGCAATTCGGTTTTTGGACGCCACAAGTGTTTGCGTGCACCACCGCGCCTGTGTACAACACAGCGAAAGCGTTCACTGCAGCAGCCGTCTGCAACACAACACCTCTGTAACCACAACGCACACGTGCACTGCAGCGCCAATGTGCAACACAGCCCCTGTGTACACCACATAATCCGCGTGTAACACAACGCTGGTGTACACCACGACGCATGCGTGCACAAAACATTTAGAAGGAACTTGTGTAAGTGAGGACATGCTGCGGACAGCTAAACGCCACGCAAGAACACCTGTGATAACGCGGTGCGATGTTATTACGTCCTCTTTCCTTTTTCCTCCTCTTCATCCCCCCCTCCCTCACCCTTCCCCCCGTCGTGCGGGTCGGCGCTACAGCGCAAGTGTGCATCTTAGTGCGCATCCTGGGAAATGGTTTTTTGAATCCGACGATTTGGTTCTCGGCCGGCCAATTCTGCGGGGGCCTTCGAATTAGGACGATGCTGGAGTACGTGGGGGGACGCGTCGATTCCAGTGGCATTTTTTTCCCGGCAGGACAGCCTCTCCGAACCTTATATATATATATATATATGTGTTCCAAGTGGAATCCACATGCGCCCCATTAAGTCATAAGGACTCTTTCCTGGATCTTAAACAACAGTGGTGTTTTGTTCACGCGGCTGCTGCGGTGCACAAAGGCACTGTGGTGTAATTACAGAGGCACTGTGAGTCTGAAATGACTCTGGTCGGTCATATTGCATCCAATTCCATGTCGAAGGAATACGATATGGGGTGTGGATGGGTAAGATAGGATAAGATCGATGTAGTGATCTTTCCAGCACATAGCGAATACCAAGTCAGGTATCCGGGCAAATAGGGCGCGCGTGCCTTGAGCCATAAGGCAGCGACGCGCAGGCTATACTCCCGATTATCTATAACATTTCCAAAAAAACTACCCTTAAAGTCGGGGGGGGGGGAGGAGACGGAGAGTAAAGCCGCGCGGTCGCTAGGCTCTCGACAGGCGCGCAACTCTGTTTGCAAGGAAAACAGTACACGAACTCTGGTCAACCACCAGACTGAAGGGCGAGATTACTCGCCGGCGAGTTTCCTCGCAAAGCTTTTCCACGCACGCACAGGATAACCCCTCGGATATACAAGGGCTATCGGCCCGGCTAGAGGTAAGCCAAACAGGCTATTCCCCTCCGGGCGAAAGGGTATCGAGGCAAAGAGCCTGACCCAACCTGAACAGGCTCGTTGCCAAGCGTGAAAAGTATGCCTCGTTTCCGAGAAGGAAAGAGGGCGCCTCCGTATTAGGCGCCCGTGCTGGCAAACTGGACCGCAGGGGCAACAAGGACAGACTAAAATTTATTCGACTTAGGTTTGGTTTTGTCCTCGGGGCCCCGAAAGGGAACAAACTGCTTCACGTCATACTTAAATGACTGAGTGCCTGACATCACTTCCAAAAGCAGCTCCCGATCGATACTCCCCTTCGTATGCCCGCCTGCGGTCATGTCTCTAGTGTCACGCCGCTGTGCGCTATGCACTATACCCATATCCATGAGCTCACGTATCCAGCTGATATGTCCCAGCAAAGTACGCTCCGTCGGTATATCAAGGTCTTTGCTGGATAACGATTTGTATACAGACTCAGCGTCTATAGCAAGGGATACGTTCATACCTAGGCCTCCAACTTCACGCATATCTCGTAGTTGTCGTGGGGCAAGTGCCCCAGCCTTGAGCTCGTGGAGAGCGATGGGCGTGGGGTAGCATTCATCAAGATTATGTGCAGCTGCAAGTGCCCTAGCGGCATAGCTGGACCTCACCTGCAGTCGGTGTGACTTGCATAGTCCGTCGCAAAGGTGAACGACGGATTTGTCTTTGGGCGAGTTTCTTCGCCGTAGTACGTTAGCCCCACGAATGCCGTAGCCCTTGGTTTCATCGTCCTCCTTCCCGGTGAGTTTCCGATACCCCGAATCACTATGTGCGTCTACTTCATTCGTCGGTTTCACCCGAGGGAAGGTGATGCGTTTCGGGCTGCTGATCAGCTTTCGCGTCACAGCAGTCAGTCGTCTGACTTGTAAGTTGGTGGGCTCTTTGATCTTCTGGAGAGATACCACATGCACCATGAGCCAGACTTGAGTAATAAGGGCATAGGCGAGAGCTCCTCGCAGGCTAACGAACATGTCGGTGATGAGTTTGGTAGCCTTGGCGTCTGCCGCTGCTCCCGTAAGCTCAGGATGTGTGATAGGACGTAGTTGTTTAGTATGCTCGTCCTGGTCCATGATCACATCCCCTGGTTCATTCTTCGTGTAGCGAACGGCGCAAGTGGAGTAATAATGTTTGTTGAGCTTACATTTACCAAACACCTTGTCGACGCGTTGTACATAGTCGTCTACGTTTTTCTCAAGGCCTGTCATATTGATGTCGTCGACATGTCTTGCTGTTAACAGATCCTGACTGAATTCAAATTCAGGATCGTAGCTTGTCGGTGTGAGGCCTATAGCTCGAGTAGTCGTACGAAGCTTGAAGGAGAACGCTCTCGGGGCGTCCTTTGCACCCGTTCCTGGCATGCGGCACCTGGGGCAGTGTCGGCTTTCAGCATAAGAAGAAGCCTGGTAGGGTGCGAAGCACCTGGGCACTTCCTGGTGGAAGGGTGAAGCAAGCCATGCGAGTCTCCTCGCCGGTGGCATGAGCAAGTTCCTCATATGTCAGTCCTTTGAGGAGCGCTTTGTCGATGTCCATAGATGCTAAGATCCATTCTGGATGACATGCCGCCTCACTTGCCAGAAGCCTCTGGGACTGTCGGCGGGCAGTTCCCGAGAAGGTTTCCACATCGAAAAGCCTCCGTGTCCATGAATCCGCGGAGGACAAGTATAAGACGGATAGTTTTAACATTCTCGGTGCCAGCTTTCACAAACTTCCACTTGTATACATATCTGGATGTCATGGTGATGGAAGCTTTTGATATGTCATACATCTCAAAGCATCGGTTGTCAAGCCAGATCTTGAGTTCGGTGCACAAGGTTTCACTAACCTCTTGAGAATGTGCTGCTATGTGGGAGTTGGTGAGTAGGTCGTCTTCTTTGACTACCACAGCACGTTTAGCAGCCGATGATACGTATACTCTCATCGTTGCGACCATGTTTGGTTCGAGCTGTGCGAGTTGGGTCTGATCCAGCACGATATTTGACATTTCTGGCGTGCACCATAGCTCGACACAGGGACCATAGTCATCACTGTCGAGAGAATAGCCCTCGTCAGGTGTAGTCGAGCATAAAGAGACAAGAAAAGGCTATTGTTGTTCAGGCTCGTCTCCGAGCATCTCCGACACAACGGCATCTGCCTCGTCCACAGATGCTGAGACCAAGACACATTGGTCGGGCAGCATGGTTGTTGGGACGCAGTAGAGATAGTCGTCGATAACCGTTGTGGGATAAAGGTCCATACGCAACTCATCGCACCACTCCTCCATCATCATAGCCTCGATGTCGTGTTCCTCGCTTTCTTCGTAGATTGTAGACAGGCGACCTTCACTTGGTGATGAAGCACCTGGGGTGTCTGGAGGAGGCCTGTCTCCAGGCTGGTCGGGTCCTCTAGACGGTGTGTCCAAGTGTTGATATTTGGCAAGGTCGTCATGGAATCCTAGGGAAGGAACTTCTGACGTCAGGCACTGGATGAGTCTGAAGCGGGTGCTACCAGTGATTCGAGATGTTCAGGCCGGTGCCTACACACTAATAATAGTGGAAGGCTGGGTTAACATCGTTGTCGTAGTGGATCAGTGTAGACCCGGTGGCGTCCTTCACTGCATGTAGATTGAGCACGCTCTTGGCCAATCTCACGGCTACTACGCGCTCAACTCGGAAATAGTTTCGCACGGGATACCGTAGTGCAAGGTGTACGCGGGGGTGTAACTTGCTGTCGTCGGAAAGATTGAGGTTTCCCTTGTAGTCTGGAATATAGCCAAAGACTTTGGCAGGTTTCCCTGCACCAAGGTGTGCCACATATGTAAGAACGGTTTGCATGGCCATGTTGTCCATGCCAAGTTCCCTGGTGAGAAGGCATTCAATGCACCGCGTGTGGCGAGCATCAGGATACATTCCAATTACCTCACGCGATCCTGCCTTGACGACTACGTGTCCTCGTTCAGGCACGTTACGAATCACAGGGAACGGGTCATTCCAACCTCCATGGTCGTCCTTAGTGACCGTAGGTCGGTGATAATCGACCAAGTCCCCAGCTGAGTATAGGCGAGCACCATCTGGGGCCGTTTTAGCCCTGAGGGCACGGTTCGTCTTCGCTACCGCCGTGGCTTGAGTCATTGCTTCCAGGCTGACTTCCCTCACGCGACGTTCGCGTTCGTGGCCTGACGTCTCGGGCCCCTTGGGGAAGTCGAGCGTGTCGAGGACAGGAAGGAAAGAGGGCTGTCGCCCAGTGTGTGCTTGGTACGGCGATACTCCGTTGTAAAACGTGAAAGCGATAGTGGCGAAGATGCCTTCGGCCAGTACTCTAGTAAATACAATGGGGATGTTGTGTCTGTTTAGCTCTTCCTCAGTCTTGTGGAGAGTGCCCCTAAGAATGCCATTGCGTGACTCGATCGAGGTCGCGTGCTGGCCAGGCGCTCGGACACGAAGTGCCGTGCCCTTATTCGCCATCATGGCCTTGGCAGTTTCGTTATTGAGGGCACCTTCTCCATCTGAATACAAGACTTTGAAGGGTCCATGATAGGCGATCCAGCAGTAGTGGTAGGCGTCGAGTATGGTGTCACGTTCTCTATCGAGAATTTCTCGGCCTGCTGCCAGGCGAAAACATCGGTCCATAATGTGGAATATGGTCAGTTTCTTGTAAAACATGAGATCTACTTCGCCTTCGTCAAGCCAATTTCCAGGAAGGCTTACGGAGGGTAGCGTAGAGTTGCCTGGGCGCTCCCATGCTCTACATTCCCAACAGGTGTCGCAGATTTCTTTGGTCATATTTAGTCGAACATTATCCAGTCCCACTTTCTCTAGGATCAGCCTCATCTTGGGTTCCTTCGCATGATACCACCATAAGTGCAGTTTGCGGAGTTCCTTTTTGACTACATGCGGTTCATGACTACGGAGGTTTTGCAGACTGTGTTGGATGTCAATTCTCGTCCAGTCGGGCAATCGTGGAGCCCCCGAGCCGGTTGAGGCAAGAGGGTTCCTCGTGGCTGTCCGCAGTCGGTCTCCTTCATCAACTGCATCTGGTGGTGGAGGTATGCCTTGTGAGCGACCACGGCGGGCCGCTATCTGCGGTGATTCGCCCGAAGACGCGGAAGGCGTGTTTCCACACTCGGGCGCGTCTCGCAGTATGTCATAACTGGTTGCGCCAGATTTAGGACCAGTGTTCCCAAAGGCGCGTGGTCGCGGTGACCTGGCATGAGCACCCTGACGGCCACCCGATGCCGAAGCTTGGCCCTCACCAGGCTTGGGTAAGGGTTTCCACCAAGCTGGCACAATGCGGCCCTCGGGGTCATGATCATCTGGGAGTTTGAACGGCTCGGCAAAGCGGCACTTGCCGGGCTCAGTGTCGAGGTGGTTCTTAACGCATTTGCCCCTCGCAAGATCCCTCTGGCATGCAGGGCATGGCCAGTACACAGAGATGGAGTCATGATACTTACACTGTGTAGGGTCTCTGTTGTGGCTGGGACTGCCCTTACGGACGTTGTCGATACATGCTGGGCATGTGGCCACTTTTGGGATGATGCGTTCACCGATGCGTCTCAGACCCTCTCCTGGTTCAGCTTGATCAGGGAGGTCGGCAGGATAAGCGTGCGCAGTTCGTGCAGGCGCGTTTCCGCGCACATTGTCGATGGCTTTCGCCGGATAGACGGCTTCCACAAAGGCAGACTGCAGTCGTCGAGTGTATTTGCTCGTGCCAGTGAAAGCTCCTTGTTGCACGGCTGTGCATGCACATGCTGGCCGTTGCACTTGAGTCGCTCTAAGGGTTTAAGAATTGCCTCGTCGTTGCTGGTGATATTTGTCGGCTTCTGGATATAGTCACCAGCCGTATCCTTAAGTCCCGTCGCACAGTGGTCGATGCGTGCGGTCGTGATGTGAGGTCGGTCGGCAATTTCCATGGGGGAATATCATCCACCCATGTCCCTGTGGGTTGTTCGCGTATAAACCACCTCCGTGCATTATCGTGTGTGACAGCTATTTTACCACAGTAAGTTATGTGTGGCAAATATTTTTCGCGGTGCTGTTCCCAAGAGTTATAGTTGGCTTTGTAGTTGTAGTAGGACGGTGGTCATGTGGTGCGGCAGTTAGGCTGTAGTATGGCAATTCGTGCATAGCATACTGCAAAGTAGTGGTCTACAGCTCGCTGCACCGAGGGATCTCCCAGGTCGACACATGTGGTCTTGTCTAGATTGCCTCCTGAGGAGAGACCTCTTGAGAAGGCAAGCTCTGACATGCCACCCTCAACTCCACGCAGGTCCACCATATCCACGCAATTGTTGTTGCCATAGCATAGAGTAGCCACTATGCTGTATATGTCGGCGTGTGTGTCGGGCATAGATGTAGGGAGGGTAAGGAACAGGTCATCTTCCTCGTCAGAGCTAATCAGCTCGACAGGGACGTCAGTGCTCCAGGGCGCCATAAGATCCTGTCCGAGTCCTGACAAGTCGTCGCTGCAGTCATTGTTTCCATCTTCAACGTGCTTTTTGATGCGGCGAGGCTTGATGCCTGCTTCCTTTTCGGCTTTAAGCCTTTCCTTCTGTTTGATACGCGACTCCGTAGGTAAGACTTGCTCGTCCTGTTCACCGGTCTGTGTGCCCATCGTCGTTGATGAATGGGTACCTGCAACAATCGCCAGAGTCGGGGGGCGGGAAAGACAGTCATCTATGATGACGCGTCTGGGTTTCTGTGGTGATTGAGCAGGCTCGTTGCCGAGCATGACCGGTTCCTCGGGCTGCCAGTACATCCGTGTACTGATGTTGGCAACCCCTGCAGGTAAAGGTGCATGCCAATCATATCCCGTCGGTTGATCGGCTACTGCGATATCCTGACTAACCGTATTGGTATCCAGGTTCATTGTTACACTTCGGATAACGTCGGACAACTTCGGCCCCCTTTTGTTGGTCGTCACATAATGATGTATGTTGTGATCCGTACGCGTGTAGGTATTTAAATATACCGGCGCGTTTCCGTGCGTAGTGTTGCCTTTCTCCAGGATCCTGTCGTTGAGGTGACGAATGAGTGTGATGCATGTCTGTGATCTCCATTCGGCATGTCGTACTGCTTGGCCGCACCAATCCAAGACATGTTGTGGTATCGCCAGTTTGCACGTACATGCCCATAGCTTAGAGCTAATCGGTATTGATGTGGCTACCTGCATATATGTACCACTTGGTGCACTGTCTTGCATATTAAATCTGATACCGAAATGACACAACCGCATCCGTAGCAACTTGAGATCTGCCAGAGTATCACGTATTGGAGACAGCTTCCAAGCGTACCCTGGGGGACCAAACACTATAATTGTCGTGCGGAGCTTCCTGGCCTTCGTCAGAAGGTTCTGAATGCGCGACCAGTGTGGGGCTACTCTTTTACCTGGGGTCCGTGCGTACCAGTCACCCGGAGTACTGACCCATACTAGAGCATAGTCCCCACTAGTTACCGCACCCAGATACTCTGTGCCCACAGTTGTCATGAGCTCGTTGTGGGAAATGCGGTCACAGGTATATCCTCGGGTGCGGAGGGCAAGCTTCTTTCGTATCTTCCATAACGAAAGCTCTTTTCTTATGGCAGGTTGCCCCGCTGTCCTTGTTACCCCCTGGCCTCTCGGCCATCAGGCAAGGCGACGAGGGGCAGCGTCGCCCTGCCATCTTCAAGATAAAGAAGATGCGCCTGCCACATCTGCCAGCATCCGAGCTTCTCTCAAATGCTGGAGCTCTGCGCTGCAGCGCGCGGTAGCCTCAGAGGCGGATTGCTCCGCTAACATGGCCAGCATGGATGGATTATCCAACAGCTGCTTCAGGAGGCCCTTCGACCTTGCGCCGTTGACCGTCCGCAGCTCGTGATTCGTGTACCCCATCACTATCTTCCGGCGTGTCCTCACAGCATCCATGGGTGCAACTCCGCCATGCTGGGCCAGTGTCCTGGCCACGGAGCAACCGAGCGTGTCCAGATCGTCGATGCTGTCACCTTTCATCGTCGCCTTGGCGAGTATCGCGAGCAGCCCCTGGGGCAGGTTTCCCTGCAATTGGTGGCGCTCTTGCGCGGGGGATGGCTCGCCTGGCAGCGCCGTCTGGAAAGATGTCGCACTCGTGCTTGAGGCGGGTTGCCCCGCGGCTCCGAATCCATCACACCTGATTGACAGATGTCCTGATGGCAGCTTCGTTGTCGGCATGACCTTGGAGCCCTCGGGGAGTTCCATCTTGACCTGTCCCTTCCCAGGGAATATCAGCTTCTCCTGGCCTCGCTCGAGCACAATAATGGTGCGCTTGTCCTGCATACTGTCGAGGCCCAGGATAACAGGCAGGTCCTTGCCGCAGCCTGACACCATATTTATCTTGTAGGAGTCGAGTTGGGTCGAGCCCTGGTACTCGCAGGCAATGCTGAAGGTGCCCACGGTATCAGCTGGGGCCCACCCCTCGCCTACCCCGTTAATGTTCAATCGAGAACGGGGTGCAAACGTACACGGACGATTGTGTGCCTCAGCAGCCTGGGCGAATTTGCGGCTTGTGTTCTCTCCCATTCTTTTGATCTTCGAGCCCACGTCTATGAGGATCGAATTTCCACCGTCCTCCAGAAACGTCCTGCTCGGCTGCTTTATGCGCACCGTCTCTGACATGCCGGCTGCGCTGTCTGGCGGGTTTCCCCGCATCTCGGTGGTACCTCCTGGCGGGTTTCCCCGCGTCGTGCTGGCACTTGGCCTCCCTGCGGCCATACGTGCCAGGTCAATGTGCTGTAAGTGCGACACGTCCTGGGCGTGAGCGCCCTGCTCCTCCCGCCAGTTAGCATACTCATCGCGTATGCTGGTATACTGTTCACGAGTGGTGCGGCGCGTCAGCGTCAGATATGAATGAAGGGCGATGTCTTGAAATCCCTCATTTGTAAGGTGATCCCTGTACTGCAACCACTCGTCGAACTCAGTATTCGTGGCTGAGAGTTCAACGGCCCTGACTGCCGTTGCCGCTGTCGCCACTGAAGAATCTGAGAGGTCAAACGACTCGCTCTCAGGATTATCGGCGTCCAACATGAACGTGGCGTGTGCATTGTCCATTTGGGTCTGGAAGTGGCGAACACGCAGCTCACGCAGCTGTTCAGGGTCCAGTGGCAGCTCGGCCCCACCCCCGCTCTGGGGTGACATCGCAGGAGCCACGTGCCCGACTCCAGGCTCGTAGTGAGTTGGAACGATCGGCACAGGTGGGGCATTGGGTAGGTTTCCCTGCTGAGGCGCTGTCATCGGGATAAGCTGGTCAAAATATCCCGTCTCCATCGCCGCCCTCACCTCCTCCGGCGGGTTCCCCCGCTGCTGGGGCGGTGCTGCCTGCCTGTCTAGCATACTGGCCGTCATTTCCTCCACCATGCCCCTCAACTCTCGCAGCTCCCTCGCTGCCTGTTCAGGAGCCTGAGTGACGGAGCCGGTCCATGGGAACGACGACGCTATGATGCCTGGCGCTCTCGCTGATTCGCAACATGGCCCACCACATTCGAGTTCCAGCACTTCTCGTGGAACAGATGGTTGCACCTCAAACGGTAGATACTCTCCCTCGGCATAAACTCCTCGAGACATACCGCACAGGTGTCTTCCATCCCAGTATCGATTTCCACGTCTGCCGCCCTAGGGTGCACTCGCCGCTGCCGCCCCAGAACTGTTTCAAAGTCCAGGAAGGCAGCTGGAGGATCTCCTGCGGGTGTCTGCACCTCCGGCGCTGTGGCGGCCACTGCTGGAGTAGCTGCCGCTGTGGAGGCTGCGGGCGACACGGCTGGCGAGTTTCCTCGCATGGGTGAGCCTCTGCTCCTCATGACTTCAAGTGCTGCTGCGCGTGTTTGGTCACGCACACCCTGCACCGCCTGCCGGCGTCTGAAACACGCCTGTTGAGTGTGGTACGTCTGCCTGATGTAATCTGGCACTCCCCTACTGCCTGATGATATCGAATGGGCAGTAGGCTGGACGGCCACCTCTGGCGTCGTCGGCGCAGGCATGAAGGCCATGTGCGGGTGCATGGACTGACCGCTGCAGCGCACATTCGTGAGGCTATGAAACTGATCCGCCGTCTCGCGAACAAATCTGTTCGGGACTCTAGACCCGTCTGGGTACAGTGGCGGATCCATTGGAGCAGGTGCTGGCCTCTGGCCTTGGGCCATGCTCGGATGAGCATTGAAGGCCGGGATAAAGGCTCGTTGCCGAGCAGGCTCGAATGGATTCGGACCCTCTGGCTCCCAAGACCAGGCTGGCCTCCACCTCTGACCGCTCGGGTGGGGCAGGTTGTGACTCTGCACCTGTTATACCGCAGCCGCCACCCGTGTGCGGTAGTCATCAGGCACTCCAGTAGCGATGTTCAGGTCGGCTAGAGGCCGGTGGTGTACTGGGGTACCAGGCGGGTTCCCCCGCAAACTCGATGGCGCGCCCGGTGGCATCATGCCCAGAAGAGCTGTACCACGCTCAGCTCTGGCCGCAGCAACTCGCTCCATGAGAGTGCCATTCGTGGCAGACCGACCAGGAGTCCCGAATGGAGACTGCACTGGCGTTGTCGCCACTGGGGTCATGCCCCTCGGCGCGCGCATGCTGTGCGAGGGGCCCCCTGGCATCTGCTCGAATCGAGCGGGTTCTCCGAAGATGCGGCCGAACGTTTGCGGGTCTCCCTGCGGCTCGGGCATGTCGCTCCTGAGTCCGTTTACGGGCAGGTTTCCCTGCACGGCCTGGCGGTTGCGTGTCACCATGGCGGACATAGCTCCCTGACCTCCGGCCCAGGGATCTTGTTGGCACAGTCTGTCCGCTAGCTGTTCCACCTGCTCAGGGTTTAGAGCAGCCGCAATCTGATCCAGATCTGAGGTGCTGAGGACCTGCCAAGATATGGCACTAGGCCCTCGGCTTGGAGCACGGCTTGGAGCTGCACCCCCCGCCTCACTCTCGTTGATCATGAGGATCTGGTGGGTCTCGGGCTGGTTCCCAGCACTGTTGGCATGTAGTGGTCCCCCAACTCTCTCTGACAACAAGCCGTAGGAGGCTCATCATCACGTCAATGAGACATTCTGCACCCAATACTCGCATTGCCCACCGTTGTCCACCTGCCTGGTGCCATCATCGTGGCAGTGGAACAGCGTGCACGGCGACTACCCAAGTAGTGTGGGTTCCGCCACTGTTTACCAGTGGAGATCTCCTCCACGTAGTTGATATAATACGGCTCAATAGTGCCGTCGACCCCTTCCGATAGACGCACCCCGTTGTCGGACCAGCAGAACTCGATCCCGTCCTCAAAGGCCTGGTGCCAGTCCACCGAGATGATGATCTCGGAATCAGGGTCCCATCCACTCTGCACGTCACGACGCTGAAGCGTTGGAACAAAGTGGATGCGTGAACGGCCAGTTTCTTTCTTCTTGGTGTTGTGCTCTCTGCGGCAGGAAAGGCCTATCCACATGATGCCCTCGAAGGCTGCCCACCGTGTGCCGTGAATGGCAACGTCGGAGTACGGGGCCGGTCTCCCGGCAGGATTGTCGCGCAGTACGATGTACTTGTACAGCGACCAAGGGGCCTTGAGCGTCCACGAGTGCCCCTGCGAAGCACGGATGAACACATCGGCTGTGCCAGAATCTCGCATCAGGACATTGAACTGCAGACGCTGCTTCTCCTCACCGTCCGCCTCGCGGACGTGGACGATCGCCATCATGATGGCAGCCATCTGGTCGACCGTTCTGTTGTAGAAGGTCTCGGCGATGATCTTGGCATCGTCGTACTTCGGGTTGTGCCCGTCGTGCCGCACACCGTCGTTCCAGGGGAACTCGTGTGCGAGCTCGTGGGAATTGATCCATCCATCGTGGTCGTCGAACGTCCTCAGCCTCCACGCTCGATTGTTCGGTCTGTCAGGCGCGTGCCTACAGATCTTGCTAAGGCACCTGCTGAGCTGCTTGATCTTGTAGTTATGGCTCGGAAAGATGTTCTTCCGCCTGCAGCTCTCCATAAGCGCCTCGTCAACCGAACGTATCGGTGGAAGCTTCCGTAGAGCACGACGACCGTTGATCAACGCCTGGCCCCCGCTCGTGAAGGAGGTATCGCCTGGGTGGCGCAGCTTGTCCTCTGGCGGGTTCCCCCGCATTGGAGCCTCTGCCGCTGACGAGGCTGCAGCTCCTGATGATGAGGATGCTGCGGCTGCAGCGCCAGGCAGGTTTCCCCGCGGTGTCTCTCGGCTGGCGCTGCTCCTAATCTTAAGCACCCAGGTACCCCGAAGCAACGCGCCCTCCTCGGACGCCTTGGAGCGCGTTTCCACTGGCGAGGCCGGCGTAGGGGTATACCCTGTACGCTCGAACGCCTTGGCCTTGCTGGCGATGGAGCCACTCCGGCTAGGCTGTCGCCTGCGGATCTCCAGGGAGTCCTGAGGCTGTTGCCAGGGGTCGGGTCTCTGCGCAGGCATTGCTCGAGTCGGTGACTTCGGCACTTCGGAGAGGGGCCTCCCCATCTGCACATCGGACCCGAGCTCCTCTGAGCGGGTAGAAACTTTCTGTCTTTCGCCCGAAGGCGTCCTATGTTCACGAGTCTCGCTTTTAGCCTTTGGGATCGTTGGTGGCTTCTTTACTTCAGCTTGTGACTCCGGCAGCATTCGGCGAGTTGCCTCGCGGTTGCGCTCTTCTGCCACTCGCTTGCGCTCTGTCTCTGCTGCGGCTCGTTGAACCTCATGCTCGTCGTCACTCGTCATCCCGCACGTTTGAGCCTGACTGGAGACACCAGGCGGGTTTCCCCGCGGAGAGCGCGCCTCCTGAGCAGGAGGGCTGTTGAGGCCCATCGCTCCGAGACGGCGATTGATCGCATCGATCTCGTCTTGGGTCATAGGCACAAGAGGTGGATGACCCTCCTTTGCAGGAGTGCGGCCCCTGTTCGGGCTTAAGACGTCACTGAGGCCTACAGGACAAGCAGGTCTGTGTTTCTGGAACTCCAGTGAGCACGGACCGCAGGCCGCGTTGGGCCTGCAGCGGCGGCGCTCCTCGATGATGGCTCTCAGCTGTCTCCGCGCTGCCTCTTTATCAGGACAGCGAATGTTCGTCGCGAGCTGATAGCAACCCCGTATGGACCTGCCTTGGGCGCCCCTGTAGATCGGGTTGCCCTGTCCAAAGGCAAAGTGCACACCCGTTTGGCGCCTAGGGTCGTTGTAGGCGAGCAGTTGGCCCCCCCCGTCGAGCGGCATGCTCTGACGGGGCTGCCTGTCTCCATTCACGTGGGAGCCGTCCTTGGGGGTGCGGATCGCCCCTAAGACGCGGATGCGAGCGAGACCTCCTGGCCTGTTCATCGGATGATGCTGCTGACATAGCCTGAGCAGGAGCTGATGTGGTTTCCTGGGCAGGCGTAGGCAGCGCATCCTGGGCAAGCAGGTCTCCCTGCTGACTGGAGTCATGCATGATTGGCTCTTGTGCGGATGGTTGTGCGTCAGGACTGTCTGGATCGAAGTCCACCTCCTCGTCTTCGCCATTGACGTCCATCATGAGGATGGTGGCCTCGTCCTCGCACAATCCACATCCGCCATCATCTTCAACTTCTAAAGTAGGATTGCCAATGACAATGGTCATTGGCCCAGCCGGGACGGGCAGGTTTCCCTGCTGTAGAGGCGTCTGAGCACCGCTAGGCTGTCCCGGCGTCGGCGGCACGGCGGTCGGCCCAGGCTCGTTGCCGAGCACGGCGCGCGCCTTAAGCTGAGCATAGTCATAGGAGGGCTGCCCGATGACGTTACGCATGGCCGTATGGTTGGGCTGTAGTCCCACCGCCTGGAGACCCCATCCCGGCGGAGGAAGCGCCTGTCCACGCATCGTGACAGCCCTCTCAAGGGCTTGGCGCCAGCGCCCCTTTGCATGCCATGCGCGCCGCTGCACGTCGCCAGGGAGCACGCCGTCGATGAGAAGGAAGGGCGCCAGCAGCAATTCCGAGTCGTCACAGACATCGGAGTCTTGCAGCATCATGTGGCCGCTCTCAACGCTCTGTTGACTATCAGGAAACTCTTCAGCTTGAGCGGCGTGCACCTGCATGAGGGTCTGCAGCACCGTGTATGGCCCGTACTCGCCCGGCGCGAGCATACCAGGAGGCTCGTGGGGATTGCCTGGCACGCCCACGGTGAAGGCTTGAGCCTCCAATTCCATCAGTTCGCAATATTTTGGCGGATGCACTGGAGTAGGCCTGTTTCCAGGCATGAGGTCAGATTGCCGTCGAAGGTTGTACTCGACCTCCGAAGGTGAGGCCTCAACAGTGACGTCCTCGTCGCTGCTCTCGTGGGCCATGATGTTACCTGGATTGCCGAACATCCAGTCGAAGAAGGAAAGGGGCTGGTTTCCCAGCGTTCCGTTCTCCACAGGCGTGAGCTCGATGGCTCCGAAGACGAACCTGCGGAGGTACTCGAGGCAGTGCGCGTAGAGCCCATGGCCGTACGCCTCGATCTCGTCCAGAGTGTCCATGTTACTGACCCAAGTGAAAAATATCTGTTCCACAGCCTCGAAGTCTTGGAGGCTTAGATACTCAACAGCAGGTTCACATGAGCCTAAATGGACTTCGGACGATCTACCCTTTCCACCCCCTTTCACTGGACAGTCCTTCACAAGGTGATCGGTGCTATCACATTCATGGCAGTTCAAGATCTGGCCGTCTCTGCCTCGCGGGTTTCCCCGCCTGCCTTTGCCTTTGCCCGAGGTTTCCCCACGGCCTTTTCCACGGCCTTTCCCCCGAAGAATATCTCATCATACTGGTCACCTGAAAGCTTCTGGAGGAAAGCCGTGATGCCTCGTCCGTTCAACCTTCGGCGACCCCGCTTACCTTTGCCTTTTCCTTTGAAGCTCCTCCGTATCCTCCTCCTAACACGACGCACTGGTTTTCGTGTAAACCTCCTCCACCTACGCTTTGCTTGTTGTAATAACCAAAGTAAATGCTCGGCACGCTGATTACAACCTTCCAGTTGCATGATATCTGACCAGTCCAGTGGTTCGATGCCATCTGATGATATCGTGTCGGCATCGGTGACTGAGTCGAAATCGTCGTTACCTAGGTAGGTGGCTACACCGTCGTTTAGGGGGTTCGCTTCTCCCCATCGGGAGCGGTGAGGCCGAGGCTATCTAGGAGGAGGGCTGGTTGCCCGGCTTGGTTGCGATCGATCCCCTGTTAGTAGGGCAGTAGATTCTCCAGGATCGTCGGCCCATATGTTTGTGGGCCCGTTGCCAGGCTGAGCTTCAGAGGTTAAGGTAGTATAGAAATTTCCACTGCCAATTCCCCTTCCCCTTCCAAACATCGATCATATGTTGCCAGGAGATCGTTCTGACAGATGGCCTATCGAGCGCATCCTCTCCCACAGTTCTTCATGCTATTGTTGTGTTCGGGGCATTTGGTGGTTGAGTGGCTGTAAGAGCTGCATGGCTCGCTGGTTGCCAACGCCTAGGGCGCGGAATAGGATAGTCGTGAGCAGCTGGAAGTTGGGAAGGTCAAAACCCACCGATTGTGCCTCAAGACGGGCCATTTCGAACCGAGTGAGGGTTACGTCGATTCGTTCTCCATGAGGCACATGAATGTCGATGAGCTGAGTGCCTGAGGTGAGCTGGCGCTCATCTTCCAAGCGTTCGAACATCATGCGTACAGAGGAACATAATGTATGTTACTGGGTCGGTGTGGAAACCGTCGATGTCCGCACCGTAGTTTATGATGTCAGGTGATACCCTCATGGCGAGCGTCCTCGCGAGGCCGCCCAGGCCGCGTTGTATGGCGGCTGCTTGGGCTTGTGGCGTCATGCGTCCACTCGTGACGGTAACCCGCGCGTTGGCCTCGTAGACGTACTCGCGAAAGGGCACGTTGCCTTGGGGGTCCCAGTATGGGTCATGTGTTTGCCCATCGTTGCTATTATCTTCTCGGCGCATGTGTCCGATTGCCGCTCCCAGCGCAAACCATATAATGGCGAAGATAACCAACCCTAGGCTGTGGAGGTATGGGTGGTTATCGAGCGCGTTGCCGCGCTGGGGCAGGGCTTGTAGCGCCTTGTCAAGTCTACGAGGCGCTTTATCTTGCGGGTCTCCCCGCCTACGCTTCAAGTACTGCGCTGTTGGCTCGTTGCCGAGCGGTTGGTGGTAGCGTAGTGATGAAGCGTATATGGTACCAATGTTGCTGTTCAGACGTCGTGCCTCGCGTGTTGCTTCTTGCTCTTGAATGGATCCTCGTAAATGTCGGTGGAGTGGTGGCGCAGGGTAGAGATTGGCCACGAGGATCGTGCCGGGTAGCGCGAGGATAAGAAGAGCAAGAGCTGACCACACGAGAGTGCGGTCAGCTCCGCTACCAAGTCTGAAATGACTCTGGTAGGTCATATTGCATCCAATTCCATGTCGAAGGAATACGATATGGGGTGTGGATGAGTTAGATAGAATAAGATCGGTGTAATGATCTTTCCAGCACATAGCGAATACCAAGTCAGGTATCCGGGCAAATAGGGCGCGCGCGCCTTGAGCCATAAGGCAGCGACGCGCAGGCTATACCCCCGATTATCTATAACATCCCCCAAAGAGCTACCCGTGAAGTCTGTGGTGCGCTCGGCAGTGTGTACACTGGTGCAGTGTTGCACAAGGCTGCCGTGGTGTACGCAGGTGCTGTGGTGTACACAAGTACTTTGGTGCACGCAAGCATTGTGGTGTACACCGTAGATGTGCTGCACGCGCTGTGGTGCACGCGCGCACTGTGATTCGCACAAGCGAAGTGGTGCAAATCGCCACCAAGGTCCCAAACGCCGCCGGCGCGAAACATGACGTCACCAGCCCCTCCCCCCTCCGGTGACAGCCGCTATCGCCCGGGGGAAAAAAAACGATTTTTTGCTTGCCATCGCCATCCCTAAAAACGCGAGAGAATCCCAACGTACAACCAGCACTGGATTTAGCACGTGAGCCGCTACCTGACTGAGTACCAGGAGTTTGTATCTGCAGCTCTTGCACTGCCTGGTCGACCCCCTGCGCCTTCTCATCGAACTTGGCCTCCAGTTTCTGCGCCTCGCCCTCGAGCGGCGTGATCTCAAATTGCATCGTCCTGAACGCCTCAAACGCCCGCTTGGTTTCCGCTGCGGCCTGGTGGAGCTGCCCCGCGAAATAGTTCGAGACCTGTTCGGCCGCGATAGCAGCCGCCGCGGCGCCCAAAGTGGAGCAGTGGCCAGATAAGACGCAGGGAGTGGACTGGCTCGGCTGCCGCTGCATCGCGGTCGCCCCCCCCCCGGATGCGATCGAGCTCCAAGCGCCAGGGGCGCGCTTGGAAGGGTTGCTGTTGCCGCTGCCTTTGTCGTAGACTCTCCAGCGCGCACCTGGCCGCCCCGCGGCGGCAGTCAATGTGGAGCTCGGCGAAACTATGAAAGAAAAATTGCCCGTGGACAGGCGCGGGGGGCGGGGGGGCCACCGGCTGCGCGACCGCCTCAGAAATGCCGCGGAGGCATTTGCAACGCGGCGCGAGGCACGGGGCAGACCCCAATGAACAACAACTCTAAATCTTCCGACCAAGCGAAAGACAGTCGACGAGGCAGAGGGCAGAATACGCAGGGAGGGAACGAAGATCCACATTGAACCTCTGCTGCCCCCCCCATTCAACAAACTCGTCGCCGCGCGATTTCCACGCCCCCCTTTCCGAAACGGCGAAAAATCAGCCAGAAAAAATTAACAAAACGGTCTCCTATGTCCACGGGCAACTGTGCCCACAGCGCCCCTGGCGCCCCTCGCAGAGGATATGTTCTTGCAGGAAAAACCAGTTGGCCCCGCGCCAGGCCAGGGGGGGACAAATAACGGCCCCCGAGCCGAGAGACCGGGGCGGGCAGCGCGGCCGCCCCAGGGCGGGGTCATTTCAGGAACTGCGTTGGGCCATGCTGGAACTCCGAGCCCGCGCCTGAGAGACCGGCGCCGACGGCGGCCGCTAGCCGCGCGCACTCCGCGGGACTCATTACCTGATCGAGGAAGCCCAAGGGCAAGTCCATGATCTTTGTTCTGAACGGCCATGGCGCGGTCAAGCTGGCCAGATCAGGGCATCCAACCGGCGCCCAGGGGCGGGCGCCCGCTGCGAGTCGCGGCGCCGGCGCAGAAGAGCGCCTTTCAGAAGGGCGAAGCATCTGGAGTAGAGCATGCGGAATGCAGATAGCAGTGCAATGGGGTGGCTGCTCTTTAGGTTAGCCCAAGCTCGCTGCTTCTTGGTGAAGAACCGAACTAAATGGGAATCCCAGCTAGCGACTTCCCGACTGAGAGGGCCACTGAGCGGGCGGGCGACTCTGCACCTCCCGCCGCTGCGAAGTCCAACTCCGAATCGGCGTCGCCCGCCTCAGCAAACGCCCCCCTCGTTGCCGGGGGCCGAGCGTCGAATGGTTGTCGCCGCGCAACTGTTTGGAGGACTTCGCGAACAAGAATGCCCGACTTATCCTGGTCCAATGGCGCAGTGAATGGCCGGCCGAACTGGTCGGCGCCCCAGTCCCGCGGCTTGCTGGGGCGACGGCGCGCGCGGCGACAGTCGTCAGCAGCGGTGTTCATGCCATCATGTCCATTGCCAGCGTCGTTTTGTGTGGCCTTCTGTTCACTGCAGATCTAGATTGATGGGGGGGCTGAAGGCAGCGGGACAGGCGCGTCGACATCGGCCCGCCACATAACTGTCAGGATGTATCACCACTTCGTCTCCAGCGCGGATGCCGACGGCACTGCGAGACCCGAGGGCGCCTTGCTCTGTTCGGGGCGAGAAATGAGGAATCACACGAATGCGACGGCGGCCGCCAGCTCGGCCGCGTCGTCGACGCACAGGCCGCCCCCCGAGCAGTTGGGAATGGCGCGGTCGAGTGTCGCTGGCCCGCGACCTTCAGCGCTCGGCGCGACGCTTGTGGGTAGGAGCCCCCGCTGGGATGCGGACGCCAGCCCCGACCTGCTCTGATGGGCCCCCCGCGGTTTCCAGGGCACCCCGGGCCAGCTCCACCGCGGCGCCAAAGATGCCGTGCTTCGGAAGACTGAGCATCGCCACTGGGGTGTCGAATCCCAGCCCGAGAGGCCTCTGCGCTGGAGCTGCCGCGCGTGAACCAGCTGGCGGGCTCGCCTCGACGCGCGGGGAGGTGTCGCTCACGAAGTGCGCGGGAGAAAAGCTGAAGAAGTTGCGCTGGATCATCGGCGCCCGTAGCTGCTGAATTTCACAATGGCGCAGCGCGCTCTATCTCTCTAAGAACACTAGGATCCACCGACATCGATCTGGCGGGGCGGGCGATCTGGGCGCGCACAGGACGCGTCGAACGAGCCGAGTACGTTCGTCCTGGCAGGGTCCATCTCCTGCACGGCGGAAAAGAAGCACGCGGTCTTGGGATCACACTCTGAAGCCATATCCTACCGGACATGGCCGCCATCCTCGGCCTCCTCCGGCAGCGGTGCGTTTGGGATAGAACCGAGGCACCATATTGCAGCGCGGTGTCCAGCTCTTTCGCGGAGGCCAATGGCCATCTGAAGCTCAGCACCATACTCACGCAGGTTGTGGTAGGGCGGTAGATGCATATTGACGATGGCCAGATCCTCATCCTGCCATGGGACACCACGCATCTGAGAACCCTCTCGAACGACCATTTTCCCGACATCAACAGAAAATTGTTTGTGCGAGTGCAGTCAAGATGGCGTTGCTCTCGCTGTGTGGGAATGGCTGGGTCACGGAGCCCAGCCAACACACACTCGTGGAATTTGACGCTCTAGTGAGGAAGTTCCTGCACGCGTGAGATCGCCCGACTGGGGGGCAACAGTTCCTCGGAATCAGTGCGCTTGATGACTCTCGCATTCCAAAGGGCGACCAGCAAGGTAAGCGGACCTCGTCGCGTCTGCGCCAGGTCAAGAGCGGAATATGATGCCCTGCAGCGCCTCGGTCCACCCCAAGTGGATACCAGACTTTACAGCTCCATCGGGTACTTCCAACAACCGTCTCGGCCTGCCCACCTGAAAACCGTACCTGTCTGCACGCTCTTGTAGCGCGGAGCTCCACCGTCCCAGTCCGGAAGGATTATATTGACAGCAGCCTCGTCAACGATGTTACTGGACACCCAGAACTCCATCAAAACAGTTAATATGTCACGGCCTTGTGAGGAAGAGAAACCCAACCAGACACCTCTCTCCCCCCAGTGGCTTCTCAGCCGCGTGCCACAAGTGGATGCGTTAATTTGACGGAGAATCGTAAACCAACGATGTCATTTGCGGCCCCCACCTCCGCATTACATCAGGTGTCCTGAACTTGATACAGAAGGGGCCCGACCACAAGAAACCTTCCACAAGAAACCCAGCCCTGAGACACCAGGGCGTCCATTGATTTTTGGTGTGGGAGCGTCACGCTTTCCATTGCAGAGCCATCGAAACCCAAGAAGCCCAGGGCACCCTGGAAGCAAGCAGGGTGTTTCTTGGCACGGGTTTCCGCTGAATTACCAAGGCTGGTGGACTGCCCTGGCGCGTGCAAGTCTTCCACTCTGCGGCCTGGGCAATGATGGCGCGCAGCGCCGCCACGTTCTCATGTCGTTGCGTGTCACGTCTGGAACCTCCAACCACCACGGTACAACGATTCCGACGATGACCCGGATTGCAATTTGCACCTCCGCTTGAGTAAGGGCCGCTTCTGGCGCATGTACCCCCTTAAGCACCTGCATCAACATCAACCACACTCGAGTGTCACAGCTTTACGTGTGAGATCATCCAATCGGTTGCCTGTCGCACTCTTCCAAGAAGCCAACTCACCTCGCGTAGGTCTCACATCAACAGGGAAAGTCCGTTCACATTGGCGGCTATACCATCGATCTGCATCCCAAAACTTACTCAGCAGCCTGTCCTGTGCCAGCAGCGAAGATGGTCTCTAAGCCAGTCTCTCTCCCAGCGTCGATCTACAAAGGATTGGTGCCGTGGCGCGCGAACTTGGCAGGAGGGGCCCCCTCGCCGACGCACGGCCCTGCGCGAAGGCGGAACGAGGAGAAACGGAAGGTGAGAGCAACTGATGCAGACGAACGCGTGTAAAACTCTCTCTTGGAAAGCTGTTGAGCCTTCAGCCAACATTGGAAAGATGATGGTCACGATGATGATGATGCTGATGCTGATAATGCTGATGATCATGACGTTGCTGCTGATGCTGATGACGATGCCGATGTTGAGTATGGTGGTGATGATGATTGTACTGATGATGATGGTGATGATGCCGATGATGATGGTGAGAGATGGAGGATGAAGGATCACTGATGCTGCTTGGTGGCTGTTCCCCAAACATTGCTTGTACGTAGGGGCTCTCACTCCAGTTGCTAAGGGATTGAGGGGTCCGCCGAGGTTTGGCCACGTTGCCGCCCGTTGCTGCCCACCGCGCTTGAGGGTCAGCCGACGTTTCGCCACGCTGCCGCCGGTGCAACCTCGTCGGCGCTAGGTGGCGACTCACGTGGTGATTTCCCACCGCATATCTTGCGATGCTGCGTAATGATTTCTGTCCCCTCATTCTTCGGCCCTAGAAATGTGACCGAAACTCGCGCTGTTTCTTCAGGACGTTCGCTCCAGTAACCTGGAACTTCTGAGACTCGGCCTCAGTCCCCGCCAGCGGTGGGAAGGGCGTGAGTCGAAAGATGATGCTGTGTCTTCCCGCAGAACAAGCCTTGGGGGCGAAGCCTCCCGCCCAACCACCCTTGTGTGAAGAGCAGCATGCATAAGTTTCAAGTGCGGCGTGGGTGCCCCTCCTCGCAGTTTGCCTCCCTAAAACGGAAGCACTCCCCACCGGCCTGTGACCTTGTGGGGCCTGCCAGAAGCGCAGCCCAGAGCTTGTCGAAATGGGCTGTGGAGGGCGGGCACGTCCCCCTTCCAGCCACAAGGGAACGGAGTGCAAGGTTGCAACGCGGTTCTGCCTCCCGCAGTGTCCCCACGCCTCCGTTAACTCTTACCTACGGTAATCTACCAGCAGGCTTTAGGGGGAAAAACTTTCCGCCCAGCCACCCTGTTGCGAAAAGCGGCATGCACCAGCGATAGCATGCATGCTTTAGGTGCGGCGTGGATTTTCTTCCTCGCACGTTGTCTCCACCGGAGGCCCAACAAGGGGGAAAGACTCCCGACAACCTCGATGTCCGCGATGCCAGGGGGTCTGGGAGCGTACCCAGACCTCGTTGGAGGACGACGGGGTAGGGACACAGAAATTCGGCACCACCGCCAGCAGCGCGAGAAGTCAGGGAGGATCGCCCTGGTAGCGTGGTCCACCCCAACTGCAACGACCAGCTCGAGACACCTCCAAGCCTCAGCTCGGGGAAGCACCGCGAACCTCTACTGAGATCCGACATCACGAACAACTTGCAACGTCACGAGAACGCGAGAATTCATGCTCAGAGCCCCATAGACCCGATCTTTCTGCGGCATTCTCCGAGCCGCATGGATATGTGATGGTCTTGGGTCCCGAAACCAGGCGAGAACGCCCAGTGCAAGAATTGCAACGCCCGGGTTTCAGGGTCCCCGCCAGCGGCGGGTGTCTCGCTTCTGGGGGAACCACAAGATGCTGATATCGCTACTCCCTGGACCCCTCCATGGGCGCGCTATGACCAAAGATTCGAAGCGACTCCAGCCGTGGCGATGAGGGCCTCCCAGGCGGCCCCGAAGGGTGAAAAGGAGGGAATGGCAGCGGTGTATCTGTACCTTTTCCTCGTCTGAGCTCTTTCTCTCTTGGGCATGCGATTGGGCCTCAGGGACCCGAAGCGTCAGGCAGCCCGCGCCTACGCGGGCACAGGGCAGGCAGCCACGGCGCAGCAGCGATGGGATGATGGACGACGCGAGAGCGAGAGAAACAACACAACAACAAACTTCTCCCTGACCACCCCCAACGCCTCCTCTGAGCTCCTCCCCCCCGGAAAACAGCGGGGGGCACCTCCGCCGCCAGCGGGTTCTCGAGCCACCGCCGCAGCGCCCGCCGCAGAGGCCGCGCGCCGGCCCCGTCCGCCGCACCTCCCTGTGCGCCACCGCCTCTCAGGGCCTCCGTGCGTTCGTCGTCGTCTGGGGTCAGACGGCCGGGGGAGGGTGCTCGGATTACCGCGCGGGGCTCTGCGGGAACAGGGGGGTCAAAAGCGAAAGCTAAGGTGGGTCATAGCTGGCGTAAGCTCACCTATGAAAAGGTAGCAGGAGCTCCAAGCCCACCGCACAATCCATTTGTAGCCCCCTGGTCCTCTTAGCCCCCCGCGGTTTATCCATGTAGCAAGAGGGACCCTGCCTGAGATCCAGGCGTTGCACTTTTTGTCACAGCGGGCCTTCTCGCCCGGTTCCATGCCACGGGACCATCACGGATCGATCCGGCTCGAAAAATTCACAAGGAAGATGGGGTCGAGGACTCCGGTCTTGATTTTCCTACAAAAAGGTTGCACCTTCTCGCAACGTCGGATCTCAGAGAAAGGGGGAGGGCAAATCAACTCACTGTGCCTCCCGGCGGTAGGGGGCGCCAAGGTATCGAGGAAGGCGCCTGGGGGCGGGGCCGACACCAGCTGCATCCCCTTGCCCTATCCCCCCTTTTCGTCCGACGCGATCGTCGTCGTCATCGCCGCCGCCGCCGCCGCCGCTGCCGCAGTCGTCGTCGTCGTCGTGGTGAGGTGAAAGAGCAGACGCGTCTGGAGCTCCCAACCCCGTTGGTGCGGCATGTCTCCAGAAGCGAGCCGACGGGCGCCTGGACTCCGGGGCAAGCGGCTGCGGCAACCACGCTCGCGGTGCTGATTTTGCTTGCTGCCTCCACGATGCCCGCGGTACTAGGGACGCCGCGCTCCTCCTCGTTGCGCTCGGCCTCAGACGTAGCCTCGTTTCTATCAGGGGGGTGAAATGACCGAAACTGTCTCCGAAAATCTGCCCGAATGCAACCGCAACCCGCGCCCGTTTTTCTGAACGCGCCCGAGAATGACAGAAATCTGCGGCCCAGAAAGTACGAAGGGCGGAAGTCACTTCCACCCTCCGCAACTTCCGCGCGGCAGGTGCGGAGGGTGAAGGTCGAGGTTTGCAGCGCCGCCCAGCCTCCTCAAGCACCGCCTCCCTCCACGCCTTGGCGGAACGACGAATGAGGTGGAGCAGGAGGGGACGGCGTTCTGAGAACCAACGCAAGGCGAGATGGCTTGCAAGAAGCTCCCGCATTCTCAGAAGGCCGCCCCCCTCGACCCGCCGACGAAGAAACAGGGGCATCCCGCGCCACGACGCGGCGACCTCACGCAGTGGCTGCGCAGGCGACCCGCGGAGCGAGGACGCGCGTCGCGCTGAAGAGGGAGGGCGCCGACAAGCGGGACCCTGCAGCAGGAAGCTCGCGCGCGAGCGCCTGCGCAGCCGAACCCGTCTCTTCACGTCGCAGATCTGCGCGGCGAAGAGAAACGGGTCTTACGCACGATGGCATCGGGACCTTACGCCGCGGCCCACGCGGGCCGCCAGCGTGGCACACCGCGTGGACAAAAAGGGCGCCATGTGCGGCCTCACGCGGGATGCTCACACGCCAATGTCCGCGCAACCAACTCCGTGTCTTCACGCCGCTCATCTTGAGGGAACAAAAGGATACCGATACCGCTTCTCCACGGACCTCTCCCGTGGTGCGCTCTGGCTACATTTTCGAGGCGGATCCAGCCGTGGCGAGGAGGACCCCCCACAAGGCCCAAAAAGGCGAAGACGAGGGAAAGGCAGCGGTATCGATACCTTCAGCCCTCCTCTGACATCTGCCGTGCCGCAGGGCGCCTGCGTCGTGCGCAGCTCGGCGCCAGGCACCGCCCGGCGCAGCCGTCGCGCAGCGTCCCGCACCATGGCGCAGAGCACCTCGGACAGCGCCTCGGGGCCCAGCGGCGCCAGGCGGGCGGCCCCGTCCAGCCGGTCGGCCAGGGCGGGCGGCAGCGACGCGGGGCCCCGCTGGCTGTTCGACGCCAGCAAGACGAGCGCGTGGCGGAAGTCCACGCGGCCGAGGGCCCCCGGCCCGCCCAGGGTCAGAGAGCCCGCCTCGGCGACCTTGGCGGGGGGGGGGTCCAACCCTGAGATCTGGGAGTTGCATTTTTTCACACCAGGCGTTCTCGCCCGGTGTTGGACCTAGAGGCCATCAAATATCGATCCGGTTCGGACACAAGTCAGCAGAAAGAAGGGGTCTAAGGCTCCAGTTGTGATCTCTCCGTGAGGCTGCATGTTCCAGCCACCTTGGATCTCAGGAAATAACGGCGCGGCGCAGTATGAGCAGAACCTTTCGCAGGTCCGCGCGGTTGTCTTGGGTCGTCGCTGGATACCGCTGCCAGCTACCGCTGGCGGCGCCTCTGGCGGCGCACCTGGCGCGCTCCGCGCGCTGGGGATGGGGTGTGGGGATCGGAGGGGGGTCCAGCGCCGACCCAAGACATCCGCGCGCACCTCCGATAGTTTCTGCTCGTTGCTCCGCTCTACACCCCACGCCCCGCTCTTGACTCGCGGCGGCGAGTGGCAAGAGGCGCTGGGCAGGTGGCGTGGCAGTTTGGACGGGGGGAGCAGGCACGGCGGCCGACGGCAGAGCCGTAGGCCACCTTTTCGGTACCCAGACCTCAAGGAGGAGCCCGAGGAGCTCGCCCTGGGCCTTGTCTACCTCGTCCACGAGGACCACTGCGTGGGGGCGCCGCCTCACTGCGGCCGCTAGCGCGGCCGCGGCGGCGGAAGCGTCCGTGGCCCCGGCGCAGTCCAAGGTGATCAGCGCACGCCCCGTGCCCAGCCAGCACTCCGCGAGGGCCTCAGGGTGGCTTTGCTTCCCGCTTTCTGGCGTCCGGGGGCCGCTCGCGGGGCCTGCACAAAACGTAGACGACTGGGGCCGGAAAAGCGGCTGCGGGGAACGAGTCGACAGATCTGAGGGCTACGTAACGAAATCGCAAATCGAAGGCCTGCAGGAAATCCGCTCAAAATCACCCCCCAGACCCATCCGGGGGTCCGTCCTGACCAGCCGTAGTGGCGAGAAGCCTCCCATGAGGCGCCTGGCGATGGGCCCTGTCCTAACAGAGGCCAGCTTGCGAGCGCGCCCGCTAAGATCGTCGGTGGAGCTCCTTGAGCGGTACGGGCCGCTTGCGAGGTGTGGGGGGCGCATGCGAACCCTCGCACTGGGGCAGCAAATGGAGCCCCCGATGGAACGCGACCCGCGAGAATGGTGTGCCGAACTGGGCGGGGGACGCATGCGAACACTCACGCTGGGGCCGTATGCAGAGCACGTCCGTGTGAGCGGTGAACCGAAATGGGCGCGGGGCCACATGTGAATGCTTCGACTGGGCCGTAGGTGGAGCTCCCTGTGGGGCGCGATCCGCGCCAGGGGTGTGCCGACAAGGGGCGGGGGGACGCATGCGAACGCTTCCACTGGTGCCGTAGGTTGGCCACGATCCGTGTGACCGTAGTGCCGAAATGGGCAAGTGAAGCTCCCTGTGGGCCACGATCCGTGAGAGGGGTGTCAACACGGGCGGGGGACGCGCGTTCAAGTTCCCACTGCGAGATTCCCATGAGGACACGAAACGTATTGGGGGCGTGCCGAGCTGAGCGGGGTGTAGGCATGCGTCCCCATGGGCCGTAGGTGCAGCTCACAATGGGGGCACGAAACGTGTGAGGTGGTGCCGAGTAGAAAGGAAGGACAGAAGCTGACGTTGCGTCGCTGCGGAGAGAAAGCGAGAACCCAATAGCACAGGAGGGCTGGGATGGCACAAAACAGACCAAACGCTCATTCCTCGGTCCGCACGGCACGTGACGATCGGCGCACTCCGCAAATGGGACGACAAAAGGTATCGATACCGCTAGTTACTCCCCGCACCTTTCCAGGGGTGCTGTCTGACCAGGTTTTCAAAGCGAATCCAGCCGTCGCGACGAGGGAAGGGTGCCGGTATCAGTAATTATATGTTCCTCTTCCGAGCGAGGGCCTTCGCCAGAGACGTCTTCCCCACGCCAGGGGGGCCATAGAGCAGCAGCGTCGCGACGGGCCTGGAGGGAAAGAAACTCAGGGCCATGACCACGATTGAACGCGGAAACGTCGGTGTCGATCTTGGTCATCGTTCATCTTGGTCACCCTCAGCCTTTTGTGGAGCATTCTCGCGAATCGGCGACGGTTGGCATGGACCATGGCCAAGGTCGGCGTCGACAAGACCCCGCGACATCTCGGTCATGGGCACCGTGCCCCTTCCCTCTGAGGGCCTGCCCTCCTCGCACAAGCCGGAGGCGTGCCGCAGCACCGCGGCAGCCACCAGCTTCACGGCCTCCGGCTGCCCGCGCACGCGCTCGCGGAGGGCGGCCTCGAGCGCTCCTCTGCGCAGAGGGCGCCTCTGCACACCACCGCCGCGCTCTGACCTGGGCTATCATGGGCCCTCCCTGACATCCTCCAGTGGCGAAAAAACACGACGGGCGTTTTCTGCCGATGTTGTTCCTCCAAGGTCCCTCGCCCCGCCCCGGAATTATAAAAACGACTCAGGACGAAAAGCTGCTCCTGGGGAAGGGGCCCAGACATCTTGGGAGCCACGTTGTGAACATCAAGAAAAGACGTCGTCTGGGCGGGCGTAGTGCGCACGCCCTCCCGGCCGAAGCTGGAGCACCCACGTCATGAGGGCGGGCCCGCGGCTTACACGGCTGGCCCCAACAAAGGCGGCGACAACCCGGTCACAGGTTCGTCGCACCAGTTGCACGGAACTCTGTGGCCTCCCTCGCCCCTCCCTCTCTGGCCGAGGCCAGGAGGCCCAGGATGGCCCTGGCCAGGCGCGGCGGTGGTGCACAGGTGCTCTCCGCGGTCGCCTCCCAGGAGGGCGTCCGTCGCGGACACGGCCCCAGGCCTCAGCCCCACCGTCTCCTCGATAATCGCCGCGACGTCCTGTGTCGTCACGCGCCCCTGCTCGCTGGCGGCCGCGGCGGGGCCGGCGCTGCGCGCCACAAGGCGCGCCCTGGCACGCACCGCCGCCCTGTCCAGCACGTCGATGGCCTTGTCCGGCAGGTGCCTCTCTGGGAGGTACCTGTCGGACCAGTCGGCCGCCGCCGCCACCGCCTCCGCCGTGCAGGTGACGCCGTGGTGGGCCTCGTACAGCGGGCTGAGGGCCGCCAGCACCCCCGCCGCCTCGGTGGCCGTGGCCTCCCTGACCTCGACGACCTCGAACCGGCGCTCCAAGGCGGGGTCCTTCGAGAAGCGCTCCCGGTACTCCTCGAGAGAGTTGGCTTAATGCTGACTAACCTACAACTACGATGTGTTTTCTACATTGCGCTGTTGATGGTGTAACTTTGAAGATTGTATGCTCTACGCTGTGTCTTCTCCGTGGTGGTATGTTCTATGTGGTGTTTGTTACGTAGTGTGTTTTACGCGGTGCTTTTGTTTCGCGGTACTTCCTACGGAATGTCTTCTAGCTTGCATCCGTTATTACATGGTCGTTTCGTTCCACGCTGTTTTCGATTGTGTACGCTGTGCTTTATATGTGGCTGTGTTGTACGTGTTGTACGTTGGGTTCTTCGACAGGGCCCTGTCAACAATTTTGTTTATCCGTTGTGGTTTCTACAGGTCGGTCGCTGTGCTTGCTACATAACGTTGTCACATGGCGCTGCCAGCATCGTGTTTTACAAGGTGTGGTTTCTACGACGAGATTTCTACACTGTATGTTCTACGATGTGTGTTATCACGCTGCGTTTTTTACGTTGTGTTTCAAAGGGTGCGCTTTTGTTTACTGTGTGTTTTCTCCGGAATGTTTTCTGCGTTTTTTGTACGGGGTGCATTTGTTTACGCTGTGTGGTTTTACGCTGTGTTTTCTACGCCGCGCGTTTCTGAATTACATGTATGATCATGTGGTATGTTGTACGCTGTGTGTGGTTTTACGTGGTGTTGTTTTGCCGATGTGGTGGTTTACGTATTTGCACGCCGCGTTTTCACGTGATGTTTTACAGGCTGATTGTTTACGTTGATTGCTATCGTTCTTTTCTGCGACCAAGCAATATTCAACACTACCTTACTCAGCATTCCGACTATACAATATGATGCCTACAAATGTGTTGCTGTGCTTCGGAATTTACGTTGTCACATGGCGCTATCTGCAATATGTTTACAAGATGTGCTTGGGTGTGTTCTACGCTGGGTTGTTTTCTTCTACGCTGTATGTTTTACGCTGCGTGTTGTTACGCTGTGTGCTTGCTTACGCTGTGCTTTAACGGGTGTATGTATGCTCCCTGTGTCTTGTCTCCGTGGTACTTTCTGCGTTATGTGTTGTTCTGCGCGTGATGTGTCTGTTTACGGTGTATTGTTACGCCGTGCTGTACGCAGTGTTTTCTCAGCTTACATATATTTGTACGTGGCGCTTTGTGCGCTGTATGTTAAGTGTTGTTGTATGCGTTTTACATGGTGGTTACGCTGTGTGTTGCACGTGGTGTGTGATACATCTGTAGATATAACTGTGTATATATAGATGTGGATGTGTATGTGTATGTATGTATGGACGCAGTATGTACGTTGTTTGATTAGTTTTGGCTGCGGGACATATCTGCTTGTACGATGTGGTTTCTACAGATGTGCTGCTGTGCTTCCCATGCCGAATTGCCCATATGGTTCTATCTGCATCGCGATGTACGGAATTGTTTGGGTACGCTGTCTTGTTTATGCGCCGTGCATGTCACGTTGTCGTGTTCGCGTTGCGTGTTTGAAGGGCGATGTGTGTCGACTGTGTAATTTGTCCGTGGTGTTTTCTGCGCAGCGTGTTGTCTCCAGTGTTCACGCTGCGCTTATCAGCACTGTGTGTTACGTTGTGCTTGTTTACATTGTGTCTTCCACGCTGTGGTGCCCATGCTGTGCTATTTACGTGGTGTCGTCTGAGCAATGTAGTTTCACGCTTGGTGTTCTACGCTGTGTTGCTTACGTGGTTTATTGTTTGCGTTTTTTTTTACGCGGTGGTGTACGTGCTGTGTTCTGTTTACCTTGTGTTGGTTTGTGCTTTGTGTTTGCAAGATGTTTTTGTCCACTCAGTTTGATCTCAAACTTATGGTTTCTACGCAGCGGTCCCAACAGCGTGTTGCTGCGCTTCCTAGGTTACGCTGTCCAAGCTACATTTTCTGCATCGTTGCTTTGCGAAGTGTGTTCTCTACGCTGTGTCTTCTACGCTGTTGTTTTACGTTGTGATTCTGTTTTTGTAATGTTGAAAAAAAGGTTATTGTGTTTCTGTTGACTGGGTGGCTTCTGCGTGATGTTTTCTCCGCAGTGCGTTCTGTAAGTATTCACGCTGTGACCTGTGTTTTTGTTATTAGTAGCAATCAACGGAACATCCGCTGCCCTTCAAGAAGGCTTTTCGCTGTGTTAGCCAACGTGTTTTATGACAAAACTACTTTATACGTAGCATCCCGCAGTTGCGGATAAGAGTGAGGGAGCGGCGAGGACGTCGTCAGTCTGCGAGGCTCTGGAGAAGCCCGCCGCAGGCGCTCAACTTTTACACAATATGCATTGAGCCCGCCGTAGGCGCCGATTTTTTCGTAAAGCAAAGTGGGATGGCGGGGTGGGTCGCGGGTGGGTCGCGGGGTGGGTCGCGGGGTGGGTCGCGGGGTGGGTCGCGGGTGGGTCGCGGGGTGGGTCGCGGGTGGGTCGAGGGGTGGGACGCAGGGTGGGTCGCGGGTCGGTCGCGGGCGGTTCGCGGGGTGGGTTGCGGGTGGGTCGCGGGTGGGTCGCGGGCTGGGTCGCGGGCTGGGTGGCGGGATGGATCCCGGGGTGGGTCGCGGGGTGGGTCGCGGGGTATGTCGCGGGGGGGACGACGACAACAAAAAACAACAACAACAACAACAACAACAACAACAACAACAACAACAACAACAACAACAACAACAACAACGCAACAAGCCGAATCCTCACCACGCATCCCCGCTAGAGCCACGCACCCAGGACAATGAATGACCGTTTAGCCCCTCACTCTGACTTGGTATTTTCTTCGCTGTGCTGTCTAGGCTGTGTTTTCGTTGTTAGCACCAGACAGAAACCACAGCATAATAACCACAGCGCAATAAGCATAACGTAGACAACACAACGTACAACACACAACGTACAGGGATGTCAATGTTAAGACTGGCCTTGACTCCTCGAACGTGGTGGCGGCCACGACCTGAAGGCTCCCCCTCGCCAGCGCCGGCTTCAGCATGTCGCTGGCGTCCATGGGGTTCGACGCAGACGCGCCCGCTCCCACGAGCGTGTGGGCCTCGTCCACGAAAAGCACACACTGCTCCTCCTCGGCCTCCGCCAGCGCGCCCCGCAGGCGCTCTTCGAAGTCGCCCCGCAGCCGCGTGCCGGCCGAGAGCGCCGGGACGTCCAGCGACAGCAGCCTGCGGCCAGCCAGCCACCTCGGCGCCTCCCCGCGCACAATGCGCTGAGCGATCGCCTCCACGACGGCCGTCTTGCCGACGCCGGGGTCGCCCACGACGAGCACGTTCCGCTTGCGACGGCGGCCCAGCGCGCGCTCCACCTGCGCCACCACGCCGCCGCGCCCTTCGAACGGGTCCAGCTCCGCGCGGCGCGCCGCGGCCGTGAGGTCGGAAGCGAAGCGTTCCAGGAAGGTGCCACCACCGCGGGCTCGCGCGCCCGCTGATGGCCCCGCCGCGTCGCCCGCGCCCTCTAGCTGAGCATCGCCGGCGCCAGCCTCGACCAGGCCTGCAACGGCCGCGCGCAGCGCGGCGGCGTCCGCCTTGGAGCATCCGCCCTCGTCGCGGAGCGCTCCGAGAAGTCTCGCCGCCATTTGATTGCCGGCGGTGAGCAGGCCGAGCAGCACGTGCTCCGTCCCGAGGACCCGCAGCCCGTCGCTGCCGAGCGGCGCTGGCAGCGCACCCGAGGCGGCCTGCAGGGCCGCCCTGGCCTCCTTGTTGAGTGGTGGCGACAGCAGCTCCACCGCCGTCGGCGGCTCCTGCGCCGCCGCGGGGGGCCTGAGCCCGACGACCGCCGCCTCCAGCTTCGCGGCGATGGCGCCGACGGAGCCCAGCGCCCGAGCGGCGCAGGAGCCCCGGGCCCTGGCCAGGCCGAGCAGCAGGTGGTCGGTCCCGATCCCCGCGCCCCCGCGGTCGCCGTCTCCGGCCTTCGGGTGTTGCCAGGGGTGGCCCTGGGTCAGTGGCTGCCCCAGCTGGAGGCCCGCGGTGATCCCCAGAGCCCCGCCCCCCTTCACGAGGCCCACGGTGGGCTCTAACACTGTGCCGGTGATCATCACACCATGGGGATCATGAAATTCGGGGCCCCAAGGGGGATCATAAAAGGCTTCCCGGGCAAGTCGCATGCAGGCATGTACGGTGTACGGGTGTGTGAGCAAGAAGCCTGAAGCATCCTCCTCGCTCTTGGCTCTGGCGGGGCATGCCCTGGTGAGCGAAGAAGGGGACAAGATGGAAAAGAAGGAGGAGGACGACGAGGAGAGGGAGGAGAAGGATGAGGATATTTTAAAAGAAATCAGAGTTTCGGACCAACCGAATTCTATTTACAGAACTGAAAGGTTGTTTGAGGTTTTCTACTCGTTGTGTAGGAGTGAATACTCATGGCTGCTCTTTGGGGAGTGATCGTCGATGACGGCGATGAACAAGTTTAGCTGGCGTGCGGAGGAAAGAAGAAGGGGCGAGAGAGGAGAAGGAGATAGACAAGATAAGGCATATGAGCAATACTATAATTAAGAAAGGTAAGGAAGCGAAGGAGCGACACATAATGAGAAAAAACGACAGCGCTTACTTAAACAAGCGGTTTGTTGAGACACCTTCGAATGATGACAGCAAAGGGTAGATCATGATAAGCTGATCCAATGTACGATAGGTACTTTCCCCGGTAATAGCGTTCGGCCTCGCCGCTCCGCCCGCACCCCATGGATAATTATGACTCAGGAGCTAACGGGGGGGATGCTTTATTATCGCGGGCATGCGGTTATAGAAAACGGCCCGAGGAACTCAGGGCCTTGAGCCAGGACCACTTCACAACTCCTCCCCCGAATCTGTCCTGGGGTGCGCTGTGGCGGGGATTTCGGGGAAATCGGGCCGATGCGACGACAGGTTGCCAGAAAGCAAGCCTGCGCGAGAAACCTACACCGAATCCTCGGTCCCCTATCCTCGGAGGCCCCTCGGAAGCCTGGCCCCTCGCCGGCAAGTGACCCAGCCGGCGGGCCGCCGCGAAGGCCTCCGTCAGGCCCTCGCGGGCGCGCGCGCCGAGCCGCTCGCCCGCCGCCTGGGCGGACGCGGCCCGCGCAGCGCGCCCCGAGCGGCGCAGGGCGCGCTGGCCCCGCCGAGGGCGCGCGGCCTGGGGAAAACGGCGACGACGGCGACGGCGACCTCGATCCAGGGGGCCCAGAGAACCTCCAGGAACCTCCGTAGACCTTAACTAGCAAACGCACACACACATATACATACATATATATATACACACATATATACACCTATATATCTATACATATATATATATATGTATATGTATACATACATATATATATATATGTATATATATATATATATGCGCACATGTCTATCTATGTCTACCCCACATATATTGCTTTCCCAACACATATTTCTCCAGACATATTGCAACATCTGCATCGTAAACCATAGATTACACAGCGTAAGCGGCACAACATAGATCGCACCACACCGGTTGCACCACATGAGTTGCCCATCTATTCCCCAATCAGCGCTTGCACTGAAGGGGTCCTAACGGCTGCTGAAAAGTTTTGCGAAAATTCCGGGCCTGTTCCCGACTCCGGGTTCCCAGGTTCCCGGATTCGGTTTCCGGGCCGATTTCGGTGGGCGGCGGGGTTCCCGGGTTCCTGGTGGATCTCCTTATCGATCGGTCTCACCATCGATCTCATTACCCACCTGTCTATCGTCGCATTATCGATCTCGCAGGTGATCTCACCATAGATCGCACGAAGGATTGTCGCGATCGATCGCACGATCGATTTCACTGGATCGACTTTACTTTCGGTCTCACGATCGAACTTACAATCGTCCTCATTATCGATTACACGATCGATCTCCCGAGCGATCTCACAGCCGATCCCCACCAGTATCAATATTACGAATTTTGAAACCATCCACCGATTGTTGTTTTCCTTTGGTGTCCTTCTCCTTAACAGGTATTAGGATATGTTCCCCCCTTTTCTAGGGTTAGCGGGTCACCTTTGTCGTACTGCAAATTGCATATGATGTTGCCCCGTTGTCCTTCCGAAGTATCAATCCATACCATCCCAGCCAGGATGGTACCGGTTCCCCGCATCCTCTGCAAAAACATGCGCGCGCACTCGCTTATCGAAAAGATGCAGCTTTCGAAAATATCACCAACAAATAAGACGGAGAGCTCACGCGCGCGTCGTCGCCCGCGCATGTCGAAAGTCTTGAAGAACTCTGGGCGTCGTAGTGCTGTCGCAACAGCCCCTTGCAACAAATGGGACGAAGTGCGCACGCGCGCGTCGTCGTGCTCTCATGCCGAAGTGCTTCGAAAACGTGAGCTGCCGTAGGGATTTCAAAATCGTGCATGCCGAAAATGTATCAAAACACCTGGTTGTGCGACGTCAGTTTTTGCGGATTTCTGCGCTCGCGGTGGCGCGGACGCTTAAGAACACAATTTTCCAGCATGTGCGTCGAGCTCTGCCAACGGGGCACCTCGCGCCGCATGTCGAACTCATTCGAACGCCCTTGCGCGCGCTATTGGAAAGGGGGGGGGGTGCGCTCCGTGTCAAATACATGACCACTCGCGCGCGTCGGCCGCGCCCGCGTCGAACTCCGGCAAAAACTTGCATCGCCGACGCGAGGTCATCGTCACCGTTATCCGCGGGCGTGAAAAACATCGGCGCCGTCGCTGGTCTTGCCGTCGTCATCGCAATCGGCGTCACCACCATCGCTGCTCACATAAGCGCGTCTACCGTCGTCGGCGTCGCCATGATACCGCGCCCGCCCAAGTCACCGACGCGCGCTGAAGTGCCCGCTAGGAAGTTCGCAGCGGCCAGCACCACCGCGGCCGCGGCGGTCGCGCAAACCTGGCTGGCGGCTGCGCGCGCGCGAGCGCGCGCGGGCTCGCGCGGCCGCAGAGATGCGCCAGCCATCGCCAAGCACTCACCGCAGTCGCTGCCGCATGGGTCTTGCAAGCCACGTCGCGGGGTGGGCGGGTGGGATTCCCGCGCGAGCAGTGGACTTGATAACTCCAGATTTTGCGAAGTTGATGGCGCCACCTAGGTTCTCCTTTCTTACAACTCCCCCCCCCCCCCCCCCCGTGATTATCCGACCCCCTTTTCACATTGCAATTTAAATGTGATTCTGCCCCGCCAATCTTGAATCTGAGTTCGCACCGCCCCGGGGGGGGCGGCATCGCCCCGACCCCCCCCCCCTGCAAAAAGCCACAGCGCGCGCGCTCGCTATCGCAAACCATCAGTTGCCAAGAATCCCTGGCAAGAAAAAACTTGACCAAGTGCACGCGCGCGCGTCGTCGCGCGCGCCGAAATCTTTCAAAAGCCATCAGTTCCGTAAAGATTCCAAGACGGAGCGCCCAAAACACATAGAAACAAAGCAGGTCTCGCAATGCGGATCTTCAGCAAAAAACTCGCGGGCGCGCCCGTGCGAATCGGCACTTCAGAAAATGCGACCAAACAAGCTTCGCGCGCGCGCGTCGGAATCGCTCGCTCGCCCCTGCGCGCAAGCCGTCGCGAGGGCCCGCCGCGAAAACAGAACGAAGTGCGCGCGCGCCGTCGCGCGCACTTCGTGCCTGGATCCTTCAAAAACCCTGGCTTTCCGGGCGACTTCAAAAGCGGGCGCCAAACGAATAATGAAAACGCATGGTTTCGCAAAACCAATGTTCAAAGAAGCGCGCGTTCGCGCGCTTGCGCACCCCCGAGAAAATCATCGGTTTTACTAAATTGTCCGGGGATTCTGCCGGACAGGCCTCCGGCGCCGCACGTCAAAATCACGCGGGCGCCCTTGCCCGCGCGCTGGGGGGGGGGGGGGGGGCGCGATCCGCGCTAAGTAAAAACGCGCGGGCCGCTCTCGCGCGTCGGCCGCGCGCGCGTCGGACTCCGCCCAATGCCTGCGCCGCCGACGCCGACGCGAGGGCGCCGTCATCGTTGCTGGCGCGATCAGCATCGCACCCGCGCTGGCCGCGCCGTCGTCGAAGCCAACATCTTCGCCAGCATCGCCACTATTTGCACCGCGTCTACCGTTGTCGACGTCGCCATGATGCCGCGCCCGCCCATGCCGCCGACTCGCGCTGAAGTGCCCGCTGGGATCTGCCCAGCGGCCAGCGGCCGCCGCGGCCGCGTCGGTCACGCCAAACTAGCGGGCCGCTGCGCGCGCGCGTGCTCGGGCCGGCGCGGCCGCAGAGATGCGCCTGCCAACGCCGAGCGCCCATCGCAATCGCCGCCGCATAGGTTTTGCAAACCAAGTTGCGGGTGGGTGGGCGGGGCGTCCGCAGGGGCATGGGGCGCGTCAGCTCGTTTGTCGAGACCAATTGCACCACGTAGACTGCGCCGCACAGAAGCGTAGGATGCACAGCGCAAATCGCGCAACACTGATTCTCCATATCTGATTTGGAAGAGAATCAATAATATCTCACCCGCCCCCCCAGGGGGTGCCATTGTCGACGTCGCCATGAGGCCGCGCCCGCTCGAGTCGCCGACTGACGCTGAAGAGCGCGCGCGTCAGAGGTTAGCGCCGCCGCATCCGCGTCGGTCGCGCCAGGTGAGCCGGCAGCTCTGCGCGCGAGCCTGCGCGCGTTTAGCGCAGCCGCAGCGATGCGCAAGCCTGCGCCAAGCAGCCATCGCAATCATCGCAGCAAGGGTTTTGCAAATCAGGTTCCGGGCGAATGGTTGGGGCGTTTGCGAGGGCGTGGAAGTTGCGGGCGTGGAAGTTGTGAGCTCAACTGAGTAGCAATAGCACGACATAGATTGCACCGCGCATGTAGCTTCACAAAGATTGCACAACGCAAATTGCACGTAGTTTGGACCGCGCGGGCTGCACCGCGCAAATTGCACAACAGGGTTGCACCACATAGATTCTCCTTTATAACCAGAGAATAGACTCTACCCCCCTCCCCCCCTCGGCGTTATCCGCACCCCTTTCGGGCATGTAAATCATATATGAGTCTGACCACATGTCCATCCAAAATATGAATTTACACTATCCCCGGGGGGCCGGTATCGACCCCCCTTGAGGTTCCCTTTAAGAAAAACAATGCGCGGGGACATCTTCTGTTCTAACATAACACTTGTCCACGAATCCCTTGCGACAAATGGAACGAAATGCGCACGCGCGCGCCGTCGTGCGCGCATGCCAAAATCCTCCAAAAACCTTCGGTGTCGGAAGGATTTCGCAATCGAGTTTCCAAACAACATGCAAAACATATGGTTTCGCAGCATTGAGTTGCTAAAAAAGCTCAGGCGCGAGCTCTTGCGAAATCTGAATTTTCTTTCCTAAGAAATAAACTCCTCCCCCCCTCAACCGGCGTTATCCATACCCCTTTTGGGTACGTAAATCGTAGATGCTTCTGACCACATGTCCATCCCCAAATATGAACTTACACTATCCCCGGGGGGCCAGTATCGACCCCCCTGAGGTTCCCTGGTAAAAAACGATACGCGGGGACATCTTCTGTTCTAACATAACACTTGTCCACGAATCCCTTGCGACAAATGGAACGAAGTGCGCACGCGCGCGCCGTCGCGCGCGCATGCCGAAATCCTCCAAAAACCTTCGGTGTTGGAAGGATCTCGCAATTTCAAAACAAAAAAAAACAGAGGACAAAAGCACAGGGTTTTGCAACACTGACTTGCTAAAAAAACTTACGCGCGAGCTCTTGCGAAACCTTAAGAACACCATAGGGTTTCCAAGATTTTCGCAAAATGCTACCCAACGGGCTTCGCGCGCGCGCATGTCGAAATCTGTCGAACGCCCTTGCGCGTGTGCCGTCGCGAGAATCCTTTGCAAAAAACGGGATGAAGTGCAAACGCGCGCGTCGTCGCGCGCGTATGCCAAAATCCTTCAACACCCACCGGCTTCGGAAGGATTTCAAAATCGTGCCCAAAAAACATACAAAAACACAAGGTTTCGCAACACGGATTTTCAACAAAAGCGTGCGCGCGCGCTCTTGCGCCGTCGTCGTCGTCGTCGTCGTCGTCGCCGTCCACCCTCCCTCCTCCCTCGTCGCCGTCGTCGTCGCCGTCGTCGTCCTCTGTCTTTCCTCGTCGTCATCGTCGTCCTCTTTGGCGTCGTGGTCGATTCCGTCGTCGTTGTCGCCGTGGTCATCCTTCCTCCTCCTCCCTCGTCGTCGTCGTCGTCGTCCGTCGTCGGCGTCTCGTCGTCGTCCCTCCTATTTCGTCGCCGTCGTCTCGTCGTCGTCGTCGTCGTTGTCGTCGTCGTCTTCCCTCCTCCCTCGTCGGTGTTGTCGTCGGCGTCGCCGTCCTTCCTCCTTCTTCGTCGTTCGCGTCGTCGCTGTCCACCCTCCTCCCTCGTCGTTGTCGTCGTCGGCGTCGTTGTCGCCGTCGTCGTCCTCCCTCCTCCCTCGTCGTCTTCGTTGGCGACGTCGTCGTCGTCGTCTTCGTCGTCGGCGTCGGCGTCGTCGTCTTCGTCGTCGTCGACGTCGGCGTCGTCGTCGTCGCCGCCGTCGTCGTCGTCGTCGTCGGCGTCGTTGACGTCGTCGCTGTCGTCGTCGGTGTCGTCGTTGTCGTCATCGTCGGCGTCGGAATCGTCGTCGTCGTTGTCATCGTCGTCGTCGTCTTCGTCGGCGTCGGCGTCGTCGCCGTCGTCGTCGGTGTCGTCGTCGTCGTCGTCGTTGTCGGCGTCGTCGAAGTCGTTGGAGACGTCGCCGGTGTCGTCGTAGTAGTCGTCGGCGGCGTCGTCGTCGTCTTTGTCGCTGTCGTCGTCGGCGTCGCTGCCGTTGCCAAGTGCCATGTGGTACCCACCGTCACGGTCTTAAGAGATTTTGCAAACCAAGCTGCGGGCGGGTGGGTGGGATGTTTGCGCGAGCAGTGGAGGTGGTCAAGCGCGGTGCAGGGTAGCCAAGCAAACCATCAGTTTTGCAAGATGTTGACAAACTGCTACCGAACGGCCTTCGCGCGCGCGCATGCCGAAAAATGTCGAACGCCATTGCGCGTGTGCCGTCGCGAGAATCCTCTGCAAAAAACGGGATGAAATGCAGACGCGCACGTCGTCGCGCGCGTATGCCGAAATCCTTCAACACCCATCGGCCCCGGAAGGGTTTCAAAATCGTGTGTCCAAAAAACCTAAACACACAAGGTTTCGCAACACGGATTTTCAACAAAAGCGTGCGCGCGCGCTCTTGCGTCGTCGTCGTCGTCGTCGTCGTCGTCGCCGTCCTCCCTCCTCCCTCGTCGCCGTCGTCGTCGACGCCGTCGTCGTCCTCTGTCTTTCCTCGTCGTCGTCGTCGTCGTCGTCGTCGTCGTCGTCGTCCTCTTTGGCGTCGTGATCGTTTCCGTCGTCGTTGTCGCCGTGATCGTCCTTTCTCCTCGTTCCTCGTTGTCGTCGTCGTCGTCGTCGTCCGTCGTCGGCGTCTCGTCGTCGTCCCTCCTATTTCGTCGCCGTCGTCGTTGTCGTTGTCGTCGTCGTCTTCCCTCCTCCCTCGTCGTTGTCGTCGTCGGCGTCGCCGTCCTCCCTCCTTCGTCGTTCGCGTCGTCGTCGTCCTCCCTCCTCCCTCGTCGTTGTCGTCGTTGTCGCCGTCGTCGTCCTCCCTCCTCCCTCGTCGTCGTCGTCTTCGTTGGCGACGTCGTCGTCGTCGTCGGCGTCGGCGTCGTCGTCATCTTCGTCGTCGTCGACGTCGGCGTCGCCGTCGTCGCCGCCGTCGTCGTCGTCGTCGGCGGCGTCGTCGACGTCGTTGTCGTCGTCGGCGTCGCCGTCGTCGTCGTCGTCGTCGTCGTCGGCGTCGTCATCGTCGTCGTCGGCGTCGGCGTCGGCGTCGGCGTCGTCGTCGTCGTCGGTGTCGTCGTCGTCGTCGTTGTCGTCGGCGTCGCCGAAGTCGTTGGAGACGTCGTCGGTGTCGTCGTAGTCGTGGTCGTCGTCGTCGGCGCCGTCGTCGTTGTCGACGTCGCTGTCGTCGTCGGCGTCGGTGTCGTCGCTAACTGCCATTTGGTACGTACCGTCACGGTCTTCAGAGGTTTTGCAAACCAAGTTGCGGGTGGGTGGGTGGGATGTTTGCAAGAGCATGGGGTGTGTCAAATCATGTGTAAAAACCAGTTGCATACTGTAGGTTGCACCACTCCTTAGAAAAAAAAATTCAGATCGACAACCACCGCCACCGCCGAGCTTTGTGGGACCCCATGGGATGATATGCTTTACGTATGATCCCGCCCAATCGTCCATTATAGTCAGTCCTGATTTCGCAAAATCCCAAGGAGTGCCCTGCATCGCCCCCGTTCGTCCCTGACAGCAAATAATGCGGGGGCACGCTGGCCGAAAAACGTCAAAAGCCGCGGGTCTCGCATTGATTTCAACATCGATGCTCCCGACCACAATGCTTATGGCAACCGCCGGATTTTCAACATTGTCATCCCATGCTACCAGACGCACCTCTCGCGCGTGAATGTCGACATTGCCCTGGTACCTTTGCTCAAGTGCTGCCACAAGAACCCCTCCTGCGAAAAACGGGGCGACATGCATGCGCGCGCGTGGTCGCGCGCGCGCGTGCTGGAATCGTTCGAATACCTTAGGCTACGGATTCCTAGGCCGAGTGTCCCGAACACATAAAACACATGCGGTATTGCAACACCAGTTGTCAAAAATAAATATGCGCACGCGCCCTTGCGAATTTCCCCGAATACATGAAGTTTCTAAGCGTGTTCATCGATTGCAACCAAACGGGCCGCTCGCGCCGCATGTCGAAATCATCCGAACGCCCTTGCGCGCGCTGGGGGAGGCTTTCAAATGATACAATGCGGGTCAGTCGCGCGCGTCGGTGGCGCGCGCATGTCGAACTCCTTCCAAGACCTCCATCGCCGACGCGAGGGCACCGTCATCGTCATCGGCGTGATCAGCACCGACGCCGTCAACGGTTTTGCCGTCGTTATCGCTATCATCGCCACCACCGTTGCATCCACGGTGGGGGCATTGGACAAGGAATCCTTGCACAAGGAATCAAAGGCCTGGACGCCAGTGGAACCCCACTGGTGGACCAGCCATGGATACCACCGTCGCCGTCACCAAATTAAAAATCCTCCAGGGTCTGCAGCCTCCCGGTCGCATTTCTTAAAGAACGCCCCCATCGCGTCACCGTCGCGTCTGCCGTTGTCGACGCCGCTGTGATACCGCGCCCTCCCGAGTCACCGACTCGCATTGAAGTGCCCGTTGGGAAGTGCCCAGCGGCCAGCACCACCGCGGCCGCGTCGGCCGCGCGAGCACGCGCGGGCTAGCGCGGCTGGCGGGCGGGATGATTGTGCGAGCAGTGGAGGTGACAACTCCGAGTTTTTCAAAATGAATTGCACCGCCTGGCTGCTGAACGCGAATTGTTTGGGGCCCCGCGCTGGCTAACATGTAGCGGTATTCCCCAAACCGTGCTTGCACTTCGGGCTTCTTATTCATAAGCCAAAATCATAAAATTTCCCATTGGTTTTCAAAAGAGTGTGGCAATCTCGCCCTCTCGGCTTCTCGACGCTCCCAGACGGCCATGGAGGGCCCCAAGACCGCCTCAAGACGGCCCAAGAAGCCCTCGAGAGGGCTCCAAAACTGCCCAAGAGGGCCCCAAAACAGCCCAATAGGCGCCCAAAATTGCCCAAGAAGGCCCCAAGACGGCTCCAGAAAGAGCCCAAATAAGGGACCACGAACCGAGAATCCAAGCCCTTCGCCCCGAAAAACTTCCAGGAGGCCCCAAGAGGCCCCCAAAAGGCCCCAAGAGGCCCCCAAGAGGGCCCCACGAGGCCCGAAAGAGGCCACAAGAAGCCCCCAAACGACCCCCAAGAGGCGTCCAAACTGCCTACAAGAGGCCCTATGAGAAGCCCCCCACGAGATCCCAACGAACATCCAATAGGCATACCGACAGCCCAGGCACAGTGGCGGGATGGGCCGAAGGTCATTGTATCCGCTGCCCCCTGTCGGCTTGCCACAGGGGTGCACGGCGTGCTAGGCCCTTTCGGTTTTAGTTGTGGTTCCTTGTCCAAAAGAACTCCCCCTGGGGCTCCGGCGCGTCCCGCCAGCCACCCGAAAGGATCTTCCAGATGTGGTTGCCGAGGGTTTTCCTGCCCCAGACGGCTCCAAGACGGCCCAAGATGGCCTCCAAGACGGCTAAGATGGCCCCAAGATGCCTCCAAGACGGCCCAAGATGCACCCAAGACGGCCCCAAGACGGCCCAAGAGGCCCCCAAGAGGCCTCCAAGACAGCCCAAGAGGCCTCCAAGAGGTCCTCGAGAAGGGCCCGAAGAGGCCAAAATCATTGATTTTCCCTTGGCTTTTGAAGGATTTTGGCGTTTGCTTTTCGGAATATAGACGGCTCAAGCTGGCTCAAGAGGCCCCCACGATCGCCCCAAGATCGCCCACGAGGCCTCCAAGATGGCCCCATAACAGCCCAAGAGGTCCCCAAGAGGGCCCAAGAAGGCCCCAAGACGGCCTCAGAGGCCCCCAAGACGCCCAAGATAGCCTCCAAGACGGCCAAGGTGGCCTCCAAGATGCCTCCAAAACGGCCCAAGGTGCATCGAAGACGGCCTGAGATGGCCTCCAGATGGCCTGAGACGGCCCAGCAGGCCCCCAAGAGGCCTCCAAGACGGCCCAAGAGGCATTCTTTTCGGCATTCCGACGGCTCAAGACGGCTCAAAAGGCCCCCAAGATCGCCCACGAGGCCTCCAAGATGGCCCCATGACGGCCCAAGAGGCCCCCAAGACGGCCCCCAGAGGGCCCCAAAACGGCCCAAGAGGCCTCCAAGACGCCCAAGATGGCTTCTAAGAACCGCTGATCTGCCCCAAGAAGGCCCCAAGACGACCCAGACAGGCCCCCAAGGCGGCTTCCGACGGCGTCAGACAAGCCAGGACGGCTTCCGACGGCGTCAGACGGGCGAGGAGGCCACCAAGACGGCCGAAGATGGCTCCAAGACTGCGCAAGAGACCCCCAAGAGGGCCTCCGGGACAGCCTGAAGAGGCCAAACTCATCGATTCCCTCAGGTGTTTGAGATTTTGGCGTTCGCCTCGTTTCGGCCTTCCGACGGCCCGAGACGGCCCAAGAGCCCTCAAAGATCGCCCCTGGATCGCCCCAGGACGGCCTCCAAGATGGCCCAGAACGGCCCCAAGAGGGCCCCCCAAGAGGCGTCTAAGACGCCCTACATGGCCTCCAATACGGCCCTGAAGTACCCCAAGAGGGCCCAAAGTCGGCCCAAAGAGGCCCTCAAGACGGCTTCCGACGGCGTCAGACGGGCCAGGAGGCTATCAAGACGGCCCAAGATGGCTCGAAAATCGCCTAAGACGGCCCACGAGGCTCCCAAGAGGCTCCCAAGAGGCTCCCAAGAGGTTTCCAAGACGGCCCAAGATGCCCCCAAGAGAGCCTCCAAGAAGGCCTGAGGAGGCCAAAATCATTGGCTTCTCATACAAATTCTTTTCAGTCTTCCGACAGCCCGAGACGGCCCAATAGCCCCCAAAGATCGCCCCAAGATCGCCCATGGCCCCAGAACGGCCCAAGAAGCCTCCAAGACGGCCCCAAGAGGGCCCCGAGACGGCCCAAGAGCCCCCCAAGATCTCCGAAGTGGCCTCCAAGATGGCCCCAGAACGGATCAAGAGGCCCCGCAGACGGCCCCAAGAGGGCCCCAAGAGGGCCCAAGAGGCCTCCAAGACGCCCTACATGGCCTCCAAGACGGCCCTGGAGCACCACAAGAGGGCCCAAAGTCGGAGGCCCTCAAGACGGCTTCCGACTGCGTCAGACGGGCCAGGAATACCAGTCTGACGGCCAAAGAGGCCCCCGAGAAGCCCCCTAAGGCGCCCAAGAGGCCCATGGAGGCCCCCAAGTTGCCTCCAAGAGGCTCCCAGGAAGCTCCCAGGAGGCCCCAAGAGCGCCCCAGGGGCTCCCAAGATGCCTCCTCCTCCTCCTCCTCCTCCTCCTCCTCCTCCTCCTCCTCTTGATCTTCCCCGCCATTCTCCCCCAAGTGTTCCCCGAATGGTTTCTACATCGGCGGGGGGAACACATGGGCCGACAGCTTGGCAGAGCTCTTGCCGCAACGCTCGGCCACATGGGCGATTCCAGAAGGCAGGGGGCGGCGGTGATTCGCCGTAGGGGTCTTCGATCTGTGTATATATATACATATACACACAAGCATACAACATTAGGTGGATATATGTATGTATGCACGTATGTATGTATGTATTCATGTATGTATATATATAAACATGTGTGTGTGCACATAACTAACACGACAAACAAACTGGCGACCAGCGGCAGGCAGGCGGCCAGTGCCGCGACGGCCCCAGGCCCGGCGCGGGGCGCCGCAAGCGGCTGGCCGCAGCGCTCTGGCGGTGCGCCCCGCGAGCGCGCGGGCGCCTCGGCAGGCGCCCGCTCCGCGCCGCGCCAGCGGGCGGACTCGTCCGCGGCCGGAGCCGCCGCGCCGCGCCAGCGGGCGGGCGCGTCCATGGCCGCCGCCGCCGCGCCGCGCCAGCGGGAGCCCGGCGGCGGGAGCGGGCCGCTTGGGCACGGAGGGGCGCCGCCGTGCCTGCGGACGGGCGCGTGCGTCCGTGGGCGATGGCCGCCGCCGAGCCGTCCCCCCGGCAGGACGGCGGCTGTCCCATCCATCTTAGCACTCTTAGCTTCTCGTTCCCCTTCTTTCTTGTCCGTTCTTCTGTTCGTGCCCGCTGCTTGCATGCACTGCTAGCTTCCGCCGCCACCTGGGGCCCTGGAGTCACGCTCGCCCCGCGGGAAAAAGCGGACCGTGCCGTGCCGTGCCGTGCCATGGCATGTGCGAAATTATTCCGCATGGGAGGGGGAGAGGATCGGACAGATATCGCGCTGGAGTTGTTTCCTAGATTTCGGGCTCTTTGGGGCCGCTTCGGACTCCAGGGCCGTCGTGAATCGAAACCAGATGTCAAACCGAAAGGTATGGATTCGGTGCCTGAGCCTGCACTCGTTGGCAGATCCAGTATCGAAACAGCGTGCCCCTCTCCCCCCTGTTTTCTCCTATTCTCCCTCCTCCCCCCTTCACACACCTTTCTTTTCCTCCTCCTGGTCATTAGCTGGCTGAGTGCCTGCTCCTCTTCCCCCTTGCCATCATGCGGCTCGCGTTTACGAGGCGACGTCCGCTGCATCAGTCGAGAAGCCATCTGCAGCTCTGCAAACCAGCAGACGACGACAACGTGCAGAAGAGAGTTCTCACAACGACCCCCTGGGAAGCGATTCCTCTCCCTGGGTACGCGGAGGCCACTTGATGGATGCACATGTGGGGAGCTGGCGCACCCGTCCACAGTCGTGCCGAACGCTGGGAGGACATGCGGCCACATCTCGCCCGAGTTGGCCACGCCGCCTGGATCCACGTTCGATGGCCCCAGGGCCCGATAACGGTCCCCAGAGGCCGACATTGAGGAACACCATGCGCACTGAAGTGTTCAGATCTTCGGAGATCTGGGTACCCAACTTCTTGGCAGAGACATGGCGTGCGTTTCCATCTCCCCCTCTGGATGGAGTCGCCCCTCCCCCCCCTTGGCGGGCTCTGCCGTAACGGCCCCATGAACTTGTCCATTGTGGCCTGCACGTCTGCCTTCAGCTCCGCCAGGTTCACCTGTGAGCACCAGGCTGGAATGCACATTGAGGCAGGAATGTGATTTCACTTGGACTCGGGCAAGGAACGCGAACATACTCCCATCGGCAGGTTTACCTGGAGCAAACAGGACAGAGTGCAAGGGTCAACGCAATGCAGCGAGTCCGAACTGCGATTACGGGCGGGCCAACATAAACTTCTAGTACATCTCACCGCCATCACGTACCCCTCCCATAATTTAACAACATCGCGCAACGCGTCAGTATTGAAAAAGGAGTGCGGTGGGAGGAGGTAGGGGAGTAGGCGAGTAACTACATGTTCGACTGTCGGATGCTACACCGCACAAACCAGATGAGGACACGCGCGTACGTATCTAGTTCTGGCCTACGGGATATGAACTTGCCAAGCTTCACTAACCTGAGCCTCTGAAAGAGGAGGGCAACACTGGATATTAGGTACAAGATGCCCCTGGCGCCCAAGTTCCGGATACTGTTGAAGGATCCCCCCTCCACGGTTCAAGTTCAGCAGCTTCAACAAGCATCATACTGTCCAGAACAAAACCCAATCCAGATGTACGAGATCCTTTCCTCCTCTGCTACAGATTTGGGATCCAGCCAGATCCTCTATCCTCGAAAAACATTGGGCACATTGGGCCCCTGCCGCGCTGACCCCAAGCTGACATCATCGAAACTGTGCAGGCTGCGCAGGTGATCCGGAAACGGACTCTCAAGACTCCCACGCAAACTTCAGAGCGCTGCCCACGAAGGAGAACCGTCAACGCGTCAGATCGAGTCACGCTGCTCCTGGTCGCCCACACGTCGGCCACACGCATCGTTCAAGCCCTGCCCAATGCCAACGAGAGAAAGAGCGCGATTCGCCAGCGCTTCGCAGGCAGAGCCGACACATGCCCAGACGGCCGCGAGGGCGGCCACGAGCGCAGAGCGCTGCTGGCTGCCCCCCCCCGTATTACATGAAGCAGAGCCGGCAAACCCGCACGGCAAGCGCGCGCAAGCATGGGCTCCAAGGCAAAGACCGGGGTCGCCCTCGGGGCGATGAGCACTGGGCGCAGCCCAGGGCTCAGGCCCGGCCCACTCTCAAGATTGAGATCAAAACCGCGCTGGCCTTGGTCGGGAAACTGGCCAGCTCGCTAGGCAAGTCTCGGGCGCACGACGGGCCAGCGTTGCATGCACAATCTCGTGTACTCGGTGTGCGGAGGGGGGCCGGCGACAGGGCAGGCCCTCGACCTTCGGGACGCTACTAGAGAGAACGCCAGCCCAGGACGCGGAGGCCCAGACGCTTATCCGACAGACCCCCCACACCCCAGAATTACATAACAATGGTAAGTCGCTCCCTCTCTCCCCTGATACCGTCTGTAGTTTCCCCCGCCTGCCCCGCATACTGTGGTTTACGTAAAGGTGGTTTCAATTTGCGTTTTCGAGACAGACCGTTCGCTACCCTTCAAAAGTTGTGCTCAAGCTGCAGCCATGGCCGCACTTAGCGATTCCCATGAAACCTCAACCCAACGGAACGATGCTCTCGCCGCGGCGCTGGTCGTTCTATTGCATCAGCAACAGTGGCCCCCGCCTAAAACGGGTGCCGCATGTCAAGATTTCCATCGAGTTCCCACCGCGTGGCACTTTTTCTCATGGCAACACCCACACACTGCAAACATGATACTCTGACGTCGGACGGAACACCGCCGGGAAACCCGGGAACTCCACACCAGAAGGCATCGTCAGCGAAGCGAAGGTTCGGTTCGGCTGTCCTTTGAAGTGCCCGTCACGCGAGCAACTGTCGTGGGTGGTGCTGTACTGATGAGTACCGAAACCCAAGGCGCCCGCTATACGGGCTCATCTTGACCTGAACACAAGGAGAAAACAACGGTAATGACGAACGAGGGTCTAGAGCCTTATCGACTGATTGGACCTCCCTCGAAGCGAAAGGGGAGGAAGGAGAAATGGCGGATGAGAGGAGAGGAGAGAGGGGAGAGAGAACAAACGCGGCCAGCCGCATGACGGATGGTGGGCCAAGCTTGGTCACGAATAAGAGCCCCCCAGCAAAGAGGGTCAATAGAGCGAACAAAACAAAAGGGCCTTTCGCGAGATGGCATAGCTACCTTACGCGGTGGCTTACGCGGGCCTCCAGCGTGACGTGATACATTGGCGACGAGGGCGCTTACGCGCGACCCTACGCAAGACGCTTACGCGCCAATGTCGGCGCAGACGACTCCGCTTTTCTGCGTCGCTCAATTGCTGTCACTACGGCGCACAGCGCGTACACGAGTGAGCTGGTGCCACTGCCAGTGGTATCTTACACACCTGCAGACCAGCGGATGGAATGGAGCAATGCGGCAGGAGCCTAAGGATAGAAGCGGGCACCGTACCTGCATTGGCTGACCCAGACCTTTTTGGAGACATTCGAAGACTTGTCCCGCACAAGCGTGAGTGGAGGGGAGGGCAGGGACGAACAGAAAAGTTAATAACGCAGTGCAGAAATATCAAGCAAGGAGAGACGCGCTTCTGAGGATCCTGTGAAACAAAGGTCGGGCGCCAATAGCCCGACCAAGCAGCCAGGACGCAGAAGCCGCACGAGCCAGGAACGGCACCTAAGGGGGTTGCGGCACGCTGTGTCGGGCGGCCGGGGGCGAACCAGCCAGCCTCCCTGATGCAAAGCAGCGATGCCCCCTGGCGAATTAGAAGGAGCACATTCACAGGATGGGAACGCAGAGAAGGGGGAAGTGAAGCAGAAAGAAGAATGACCGCGACCTCACGGCCAGGGCGCCCGTCAATCCATCATGCGCACGAACTTTGTGGTGCTGAATCCGCGGCGCTGGAAGCCGGAGCTAGCATCGGAAGAGGGGCCGGAGCTGGAGTTAGAGCCGGAGTCGGAAGCAGGAGTTCGAGATGGAGTCGAAGCCCGAGGCTGAATCTGAAGGGAAAACTGCAACACGTCATCTGGTCACGCCGATGGATGTGTCGGTGCTTGTGGCTATGGTGCTACACGCACTTGTGGTCGTCATCACCAGCCTGGCGCTGGACAGGCTCACACTCGTCAAACAGGCTATACTGGTGGCTGTGCTGGCATTTCTGGCCGTAGTGTGGTGGATGTGCAACACAAACTATTCGTGCTGATTTCGAGCGTAACGGACGCCCATCCGCGCACGCTTGGCCGATAGGCTCGCGTACCGATTCCGTAGCACAGGGAAGCCCGAGACAACATCGTCGTGGCAATCTTAACGGTCACTTCTCTGGGGATGGTGCGTGAGTCGGAGTCGGGGTCGTAAGTGAGGCAGACGCAAGGTTCTGTGCTCGACCAGACGTAGGAGATGGAGTCACGAGTTTCTGTCCAATGGAACGGCGCTCTCGTCCCAGCGTTAGCTGTTTTCTGGCATCAGCAGAACGTGTAGCTCCCGTTGCAGTGCCTGCCAAATGTATGGGCTTCCATCGACGCTCTCGCCGTCGCCCTGGCCGTGTTCCTTCATCCACGAAGGTGGTGTTCCCGATTGTGCCCTTACCAGTTTTAGAACAAAGTGTCCCTTTCGGGAAACATGTGTCCTCGAACATTCGACTCGCCGAATGGAGGGGGCTCAACTCCATGGTAAGGGATGGGTGGGAGGGGTGTGATGCCAGATATGGCGCGAGCGCACCAGTCTTGCCCCCCCTTCCCCGTGCACCCTCCCCCATTCCCCTTGCCCCTCACCCACTCCCCTCTTTCCCTGCCCCCTCCATCTCCCTCCCCTCCCTCTCACTCCATCACTTCACCTCCCCCTCCCCCTCCCCCTCCCCCTTGCACCAGGGTCGCAACATATATTGATATTTGGCACCTGGGTCGCAACACTCATTGCTGGGCGGACGCCGGCGTGTCTCACTCGGGCTGTACCATGCAGTGCAAGCTGGTAGACCCACGCTGGTGCAAAGGCGGACGACTGATGATGGCGCGAAGGCGGGGAAGAAGGAGGCAGCAGAATCTGGAGACGGGGGCGGGAGCCGGGGGGCGGAGAGGAGGCACGATGAGGCCAGGAAGGAACGAGGCGCAGGGTGCAGGCCGTGCCTTGATGGTCGACATGTTGAAGCGCTGCAGGTGTTCCACGGTCCTCTCGGCGTCCCCGGAGCACAGGGCGTGCAGGAACCTCGCCAGCGTGAGGTCTGGACGCTTCCATCGACGAAGCCCTGAAGCCCGGGGCCCTAGGGCGAGGAAGGCTTGAACAATTGCGATGTTGAACTCAACCTGGAAGCTCCTTCCTATCCTCAGGGTCCCATCCATCAGGACCCCGTGTTCGAACCTCCGAAGAGAAGCGGGCAAATCAGGACGGCGCCGCAGCTCCATGGCCCTGTCCTCTCCCTCCTCCTCTTCTTCCTCCTCTTTTCTCGCGTATTATTTCCTCCCCCTCGTCCTCCTTGTCATAACCTTGCTATTTGATTCCCTGACCGAGGCCCTAGACAGTCACTATGCGATAGGGGGGCGGAGGAGCACCCGCTTTTAACGTGGCGAATAGCGGGGTTCAGCCGAATGCTCGCCGCCCGCCCACATAGGGGCGGGAAAATGCAGGGTGGGAGGGAGGAGAAGCTATTGCCAGCTCTGGCCTAGACGGCTGCGGAAAGGGGGAGAAGGGAAGGAACAGGGCAAAGCAGCAGGCGTTCGGTGAGCCGGGAATCCTCACGTTACAGCGCGAGCGCACTAGCAAAACCAGACTCCTGACTGAGGCGGTACACTATGCGGAAGGGGGGGAGGACCCCCCGCTTTTTTTATGGCGTGGCGAAAAGCAAGGGTTCAGCCGAAGGCTCGCCCGCCCACAGCAAACCCACGCCACGCCCAACGGGGCCTCGCCACCTTCCTACCTCCCAAAAACGGAAGTGTGATGCCACTGCGCCTTCCATCTTCGGAGCAAACAATATAACGAAACTGCCTGCCCAGCCGCCGCACCACCATGAGAGGGCTGCGGTGCAGGGGGATCTCCCGGTCACTATCTAAAGCAGGTGCGGCCGGAGGGTCAGGCCTTCCACAGGTGGGCACCCCACCGGGGTGGGTGCTCTTACAAGTGGGCAGCGATGCCCCGAAGGAGTTGAGGCGGCAGAAAACGCAGTGCGGGAGCGAAGGCCGGCGGGCGTGAGCCTACGCCAGCAGACATCAGGCAGGGTGGCAGGTCCACGCCTGAGGTTGAAAGCGAAGGGAGGCCGCCAAGCGCGCTCCTGGTTACATACAGTGCCTGCCAGGCCGCCACCCCTCCCGGAGGAAACACTGCGTCCCACCAGTGCCAGCAAGGGCCAGTCGAGGTAGGCACGGGGGGAAGGTCAGGCCTTCTGCGCACGGGTTGAGTCCCTCGGGGGGCTGCCCTACCGGCAGGGGTTTCCCGGGGGCCACGCGGCGGGTCAGGGGAGACGGGGGAGCCCCCGAGCGCGCCCACAGCGGCTGGGGGGGGGGCCCTCACCTTCCGAGTAACTGCTGGGTGACGGGTGAGGCCCGAGCCCGAGAAGGGTGACCCCCTTACCCTCTGGCCCAACCCGCGCGGGCAGCGGCCCCGCGGCTTCTCAGCGGCTCGTCGGGGCAAGGGGCTCCCTCAGGGGGGGGGCGGGCGGCTCCAGATCACCAGCTGGACCCAGAAGGCCTCCCCTGCGTCCAGGAAATAGAGCAGCATCAAGTCGGGGTGGTAGCAGACCCGCTCGTTGACGTCGTCGGTGTCCCAGGCTGGCGCCATGGCGATCTCCGTCCACCCATCCCATTCCGTTGGGACCAGGTCGTCCAACCATTCGGCCACGCGGCCCGGGACCACCACCCGATCCAAACGGACGGCCAGGGTCCTCAAGACATCGGCCCACACCGACGGCAGGGGGTCGCCTGGACTGAACTTGTTCCCAGGACGGGGCCCTTCGTCATTTGCCAGGCCCTGTCCTGTTCAGGGGGCACATGCTGGCGAGAAGGTCCCAGTCCGGTCCCTCCTCCACGTAGCTTTCCGGGGGGGTGCTCAAGGGGCGCGGGCCCTCCTCCCCCTCCAAGTGGACCCGTCCGATCCACCTCCGAGCCCTGCTCCTCCAGTCGCGGTCCGCGTTCCCTCGCGGGCTGCGCCCGCCCCTCCCCGTCGCTCTGGTCCTGCCCCCCCGAGCCCTGGGGGGGATCCCGTCTATAGGCCTTCTCCTCCCTGCGCGTGACCACCCCTGCGACGCGGCGGGGGGAGCCCTCATCTTCCGTGGGGGGGTGCGACCGTCCCCCTCCTTCCCCACGAGCCGCCGTGGCAGCTCCCAGCGAAGCCAGGGCCACGAGACTGTCCCTCTCGATCTCCAGTCCCCTTCCCATATGTGGGCCTCCTGCGTCGCACTCTGGGCTCCCGCATAGCTCCCCACCTTCAGGCGGCGCAGGGCCAGCGCCCTTGCGGGGGTCGCGCGCGGCTCCCGACCGCCACCGGCTCTCGCGGCCGCGGGGTCGCCGACTCCGAACGTGCCCGCGTCCCGCTCGAACGCGTTGCCGCGCAGATCGGGCGCGCCCTGAAAGGGGCCTCGGGGGCTCGACCGCTGCCGGCTCCTCTATTCTTCCGCCCGAGCGGGGACCGGGTCTCCCCCCCCCGGAGGGCCGCCGGCCGAGGCGGACATCCCCGACTCGCGCTGCTGCCTCGAGGGTCTCCCCGGTCCCCATCGAGGGTGCATATAGGGCGGTCTCGGGGTAGGCCTCCAGTAATTGGGGCTGACACCAGCTCCTCCGGGGCTTCGCCGCTCCCCCTGCCGGATCCTCCATCGACCGGAGCAGGTCGTGCAGCCTCTCTTTGACCAGGCGGTGCCTCCTTCCCGCCGCCCCAGGGCCGCTCAGTCGATCCAGCGCCGCCCGTGAGTCCGGCAAGGCCTGGAAAGGGTCCACGGGTGTCAGCCCCGCGGGCTCCTGGGGGGGACGCTCCGCTTTCCCCCTGGGGGGGGGGGAGGGCCGCTTGGGCCTGCGGGCCCCTCGCCGGGGTCTCCGTTTTCGGGGGGGCTCCTCGGATCCCCGTTCCCTTTCCTCCCCCCCTGCGTCCGCGCGGGCCCCGTCGTCGAGGTTCTCCCCCGTGACAATGATGGCCCGCTCCAAGGCACGGAGCGCCACCCGCCGCTCCAGGTCTGAGGAGAATTGGCAACCCTGGACCTCCTCCTCTGTCGCGAGGGCGGTTTCGCAACGCGGCCCCGGGTGACTGGGGCGGGCGTCTAGGTACCCCCGCTTGGCGCGGTAGAGGTAGCAGGTGGTTCCCCCTTACAACGCAAACGCGCCGCGTTGCGACTTCCCCCGGCGGGTGGCCCGGGTGGTCTTGCTATTCCCAGGACAGGTTCAGGCAGCCAGTGGGGGGGTGGAGCGCGACTCCCGTGACCTGTTCCATCGATGCCTAGATCAAGTCCGGGACATCCTCCCGTTCCCTCACCGTGCCCCCTTCCACGCTGGGCCCCCCCGCCAAACAATTTCTGGCCCGAAACCTGCCGATGCCTCCCACCATGCCCCCCACCACGCCCTGGCACCCCCGCTCCACGAGAGCTCCGTTCTTGGGGCCTCCCACCCGGCAATTTCTGGCCCGAGGCGTACCGGAACCCTCCACCATGCCCCCCAGCACGCCCCGGCACCCCCGCCCCACGAGAGCTTCGATACCGGGGCCCCCCAACCGGCAATTTCTGGCCCGCAACCTACCGACACCCCCCACCACATTCTCCAAGAGCTGGCGCAGCTTTGGGGACTGGAAATAAAGGGCCCTCCCGTATGAGTAGAGCTGCCCCGCCTTCCTTGCCCCTGGGATCGGGTGCCCCTTCGCCTTCCCCTTCGATAAGCGAGTGAGCCCCCCCTCGATGACGCTGAGGAGGTCGTTGGGGCGCCGGTGGCTGCAGAGGCCCCGCCCCCGGATCTTCTCCTGGAAGAACTCTGGTGGGGGCCCGCCCAGCCCAGCGCCTGCGGTGGTCCCTGCCACTCCAGGTCCGGGTCCTGCAAAGGGGGTGGTCTCTCCCCTCCCGTGGGGTGCGGTACCCTTCCAGTGCGGGCCTACACGAGGACCCAATAAAGGAGGACCACCAGCCGATCCCGGCAGAAGACGAGCAGGCTCCCCGGCAGGGTGGTGAGGACGTTCTGCAGCACGTTCCCAGGGTGTCCCAAAGCGAACGACGGAGGAGGTAAGCCAGCCAGCCTCCCAGGCGCACGAGGTACCATTGAAAGGCCGCCTCCCCCCTCGGGGGATCTGGTTCCGGTCCTGAGAGTTCGGTAGCGCAGGTGCCCCTCCGCCGACGTCCGATATGTTCCAGTCCGTCGGCGGGCAACCAAGTGCTCCCAATTCCCCCAAGAAGGCCCAGGATCTCAACCACTATCCATTCGCCTCCTCCTCCTCCTCACCCAGGTCCTCGGCCTCCTCAACCTCATCCTCGTAGCCAGGCTCGTGCTACTCCGTGGGGGTGCAATCATCCCCAACCCCTGAGGGTGGCCCTGGTCCTTCCTCCTCAAGCATCCTGGATGAAGGCGAGACAGCATCTTCCCCTTCCAATGGGGCCGGTGTTGCTGCCCCCTCCTCGACGGAGGAGGGGGGGCCCGACGGGGCCACCTCACAGTCTGACGCCGGGGAAGACCCGTCGCCGAAGAGCAGCGTGGCTCCTGCGACGGCCCCCGCCGCCTTGCCGGCAACTCCCGTGGGTTGCCGGCCGATGGGCTGGGAGGGGTCTGGGTCAACCTCGCCGTCCCCTCCCCAGCACCAGAGTATCAGCAGAAGGGCCCAGACGCCCTTCCCCGGGAGTGGGGCCCACATCGCTGGGTTCAGGGGTGGCGCGCCCCTCCCCCCTCCGCAATCAACGACTGCCAGCTCCAGCCTAGACGGCTGCGGAGGGGGAGAAGGGAAGGAGAAGGGAAGAGCAGCAGGCGTGCGGTGAGCCGGGAATCCTCACGTTACAGCGCGAGCGCACTAACAAAACCATTCCTCCGCGCTCCTCATCGTAATCCTCCGATTTGTTCTCCCCGTCCTCCCCATCTTCTCCCTCCTCCTCACCATCCCTTGCTTCCGCACACTTCTGCGGGCCCTGCGCCGGCAAAGACGCCCTCGCTACGCCGTCAGCTATCATTCGGAAACGGCCTATAGGTAGGCACACACCTCAAGAGGGGCTCTCAAAGCTCAGCCCAATCGCCTAGGAGACGCCTCGAGGTGGGGTAGGCTTCGTTCACCACGGCTGATCGGCCATTCGTGCTCGAATCCCTGATGACTTACAACACGATGCGGCCGAATCCTGGCAGCCAGCTTCCGCCGGGCGCTGGGGAGGTCCGCCTCCGTCGACTCGCCAAGGGCGAGGCCCTCTTCGGAGAGCGCAGCGCCCCCCCTCCCCTTCCCAATCGCTCCGCGCTGTCTGGGGCGGCGCCTGCCGAATGCCGCCACGTTCCGCTGCTCCAGCTGCGTGGCGATGCCCGCGTCGAGCACCGTGACGTGGTTGTCCGCCTCGCTGTAGAGGATGTTGCCGCCGTGGAGGTCCTCCAGGGAGGGCGGGGGGGAGGAGGAACAGGAGAAGGAGGGGAAGAGAGGGGGCAGACAGCAAGCTAGGTGCGCTCGCGCCTCATCTGACATCCCATCCCTCCATCCCATCCTGTCCGATGGCGCTGATGTTTCTCTATCCGCGGACGCGTGTCATAGCTGACCTGCAACTCCCACATGAAGACCACTTCGTGATATGCGCAATCGGAAAAACGGGAGCTGCGTGCACCTCGGGGGAGGAGGAGGATGAGGATGAGGATGAGGAAGAGGAGGAGGAGGAGGAGGAGAAGGAGGAGGAGGATGAGGAGGAGGAGGAGGTGGAGGAGGAGGAAAAGGAGGAGGAGGAGGAGGAGGTGGAGGATAAGCAAGAGGAAAAGGTTAAGGATGAACAGCAGCAGCATGAACTAAAGAGGAAGGATCGGGAGGAAAAGGAGGACCCAGGACGGCGGAGGAGGGCAGATGAGGGGGGCGACAATGATACATAAAGTCCCGGACTCAGAAAAGTGGCCCGCGCTGGGCGAGAAGAACAGCAGCAGCAGCAGCAGCAGCAACAGGAACTGGAGTGGAAACAGCGGGAGGAGCAGGAGGACCAGGGGAAGGCGGAGGGGAAATGATGAGGTGGACCACAATGAAGCAAGACTCGGAACCAGAAAAGTGGCCCCCGCTTGGGCGAGAGCGCCAGTCTAAACGACTGGAGCAACGTGCCGACCCGAAAATTATGCCGACGCTGCAGCGGGATCACCATCTGGAAGCACGATTCAATGATAAAACACCGTACGAAACAACACAAAACGTTTGAAATCCAGTGTGGACAAAAACAGCACGCGCAGGGCGAGGACGGCCCTCCGAGGACACAGCGGGAGAGGGGGGCGGAATAGGTTCGCTCTCGCGGCTGGCTGGGCACAGAGAGGGGAGAACGAGGATGGGGAAAGCGACGGGGAGGGAGGACACGAGAGCCTATCGTGCCTTCCCTCTCCGTCGCTCCTCCCTCCTCGTTCTCCCCGACCTCGACCCCACCCTCGTTCCCTTCCCTCTCCGCCCCTGGGGGGCGTCCAAGAGGGGGGCGTCCAACAGGGGCTCACAAAATCATAGCCCGAGGTACGTGGGCGGCCGATGGGTTGCCAGGGGGGGTGGGGCGTATTAAACTTAGAAGTGGGGCCATGAAACCAGGAGAGGTCCCATGGCCCCAGCCATGATCTTCCTAGGCATCACCCCCGTCTTGGCCGCTCCCGAGCCTCCTCCTGCCCCTCTTCCTCCTCCTCCTCCTCCTCCTCCTGCTCCTCCTCCTGCTCCTCCAAATCCGGTCCCCGTGCACGAAGTTGTCACGGACCATCATCTTCATGCTCATGTCGTAAAGGATTGCGGACAGCTTGTTCTGGCGAGGGACGGGTAGCGGGAGGGGGCTAAGCTGAGAGGAGGGAGGAGGAACTTGGTGATGTCGTGGCGGACGGAGTGCAACTTGTTGAGGCGGATGCTGGAGATCAGGAGGAAGAAGGGGAGGGGGAGGGGCGGTTGCTTCAATGTGCACCGATGTCCGTATCAATGAGCGTAGCCATCTACTTGCCAGGCACCGCAGGGCCTGGATTAGACAGTGTTCCAGGGGGCCTTCAACTCGTTTGGGAACGCAAGGCCTGATGCCCCCGCTCATTGCGCGCGCAGCGCTGGCGGGGACACCACGGTGTGGGGTGAGTTCAAAACTTCCCTGCAAGCCAGATCCCTCCTGGGGCTTAGGAGGCGGAGGAGGCGGAAGAGGAGGAGGAGGATCAGAACGAATCCAGCATGCACCTCTGGTATGGCCGTACGAACTCTGGTACAGCATCACCTCGTCTGAAATTGGTGCGAATAGTCACTTGCCACTACGGCTAGCATCCGCTGCAAGGTGCGGTCCTCATAGACCTGCATGGCGATACTCATAGTTATCGTTGGGGACGGGTGCACATCTAGGGTGCTATGAATACTCGAACGCGTAAGCTTTACACTGCACAACGCCGATGAGCGCGAACCACCCCCCACGCAACGTGCTGACCACCGCAAGGAACTCAACCGCCACTGGGGGTCGGTGTAGGCTCGCGGGCGCTGGCGCGAGTCAACAGGCGCCAGAGAGCGCCTGTACGCTCTGGCGCAAGCCCTGCATGCGCGGGCCCCTGGTGCCAGGATAACGCAGCCAGAGTATCGAAATCGATGTAAGATCCGCCGAAATCGGAGGGGGGTCTCATTTGTTTCCTGAGTTTGCGTTGCCAGAACTCCAACGTCGCCACTTTCGGTCCCCAAACTGTTCGACCCCTTTGTGGGAACAATTGTGTCATTGTTCGGTGCCCGCAAACCAACTCCCGTGGCAGAAAGCAGTACCATGATGATTTCGTCTCGTTTTTCCCAGCGACGGAGGTACATGCCTCCATCGGATAATTTCGGTGTTAATATGGATGTTTGCATGTCCTTACTTTCGGGCTCTGGGGGCCGTCTTCGTGCCACGGGGCTCTGAACTCTGAGCGGCTCATTTGTCCTGGGGTGGCCAGAAATGGTCCGCGGGGGGACTCTGTAGCGTGGGAGAGGTGCTCTTGTTGTCGGGGGGGTAGGGGGGAGTCCTGTAGTCCAGGGAGGGCCAAAGAGGGGCTTCCTGCAGTCGGGGAGAATCCTGTAGTCCTGGCTGGGGCAAGTACCAGCGCCTGCAATACGAAGGAGTGCGCGAGGGGGCGGGGGCCTGTTGAGACACTCGGGCGGGTCTTTGGCAGATCCCTGTGCAGGTTTCCTGTCAAGTGTCATCGGCACGGGGAGCTCTCCAGAATCCTGGGGATCTCGCAGGGGCTGCTCGTGCAGTCTTGGCGCGTGCAGATCTCGCGCAGGCACGGGCACACCAAGACTGTGCTGAGCCGAGGCGTGCGCAGGCTCGGGTCCTGCAGCGCGCGGGCGGCCGAGGCCTCGCGAGGCCTGGGGGCCAAGAGGGCAAGCGCCGCGCGACTCCACTCTGGGATGCAGCCTGCAGTCATCCTGCGGCCCGTAATGGAAGAACAGAGGAAGCGGCATAAGCATAATTCTCTGAGGTTCGCGCGGGCTTCCTCGTCGGCGCCGGACACCTCTCCCTGGTGCGCGGAGCGCGCCAGGGGCACTGCCGGAGGTGCCGCGAGGGGGGCTGAGCGCTGGTCCGAGAAACCCCTTGGGAACTCAGAAAAAGCATGTTCACGCACATTGTCGGAGCATCGGCCGCGAGTAGGTCCCCCGACCTAGACCTCAGGAACAGCCCCGAAACCAGAGCCCCTCCTGAGCCCGAGTGACTGTGCATCATCGGTAGAAATGCGAGCAATGGTGCAAGACTATTGGGCGTCCATGCTGAAACGATTGCCACGGTGTCAGGCGAGGCGAAGCGCCCTAGGATCCATGGCCAAGGGTGGGCAATACAAAAGGAATATATGCAAGGATAGCCTTGCCGAGTTACTACGTCATTCCTCTTGGTCTTGACCGAGAACCAACCATCGGATCCAGCGCAGGGATGTCGACAAAAATAGCGAGGCCTTCAGGCCGAACATCGGACATAGAACTTCGAGGGACTCTAGAACAACTTGCGATTCATTGCTCACGATCCAGTGCGATTGTGACCCTCTCTCTGTCTCTCTCTCTCTCTCTCTTTTATTTGTTTCTTCTCTCTCTCTCTGTTTCCACTAGGCTTGGCTCCTGAAGTAATCGTTTCTTCTGGCTGATGGCGCTGATGGCCTCCTGGCAGCTGTTGTCGAAATCGTCCAAGATGCCGGAGATCACCTAGGGCCCTCTCCTCCCCAGATCTCCGACGACGCGTATGGTTGTTTGAAGCCCGACGATTTCCCTCGATTTCGGCCTCTTGGGCCCGTCATCGTGCCCCGAGACCAGAGATCTAGATCTCTGGGCCCTAGGGGGTCGGGGCCAGTCCTTGGAGCAAAAAATCTCTGGCAGGAGTAGCAGAGGAATGGGCTCCACGAGGCGGAGGTGGAGGGATACGGTGGAAGACGCCTGGACGGACGTGGATGAGAGGAGCAGGTGAAGAAGGGGGCGGGATGGGTGACGATGGAGGCATGGGTTCACCGTCCACAAAGGAAAAGAAAATAACGTCCAGGCAGAGAAAGAGGACACAGTCACCGCAGATGCCTGGCACATGCCACATGTCCGCACAAGTCGAGCCCAAACTGCTCGAGCATACCCAAGAACAAGACACTCGGAGTGAGCTCCGTGCATGTCGGGAAGAGTCTGACGCAATATACAGTGGAAGGTGACGGCGGAATCAGTCAAGCGCGGGGGGTTGTCGCAAAGTACGGCGCAACCAATAGCGAATAATGATTGGAGTCTCTGGTGGTGTGAAATCGTTTTCGACGGCCCCAGGGCCAAAGAAGAGCTCGCAGTGGCTGAAATCTGCCAGACGCCTTCCGTCGTGTTCTGTGTGTGTGTGTGTTTGTGTGTGTATGTGCGTGCGTGCGTGCGTGTGTGCGTGTGTGTGTGTGTGCGTGCGTGTGTGCGTGTGTGTGTGTGTGTGTGTGTGTGTGTGTGTGTGTGTGTGTGTGTGTGTGTGTGTGTGTGTGTGTGTGTGTGTGTGTGTGTGTGTGTGTGGTGCGTGCGTGCGTGCGTGCGTGCGTGCGTGCGTGCGTGCGTGCGTGCGTGTGTGTGTGTGTGTGTGTGTGTGTGGTGTGTGTGTGTGTGTGTGTGTGTGTGTGTGTGTGTGTGTGTGTGTGTGTGTGTGTGTGTGTGTGTGTGTGTGTGTGTGTGTGTGTGTGTGTGTGTGTGTGTGTGTGTGTGTGTGCGTGCGTGCGTGCGTGCGTGCGTGCGTGCGTGCGTGCGTGCGTGCGTGCGTGCGTGCGTGCGTGCGTGCGTGCGGCTCTAGGGGGTCTTGGAGGCAGGGTTGGGCACAAAGGAAGAGAAGAAAGCGACGGAAAAAAGGAGCCACTGAGGGCGGGACCTTCCCCTCCGCCCAGGTCTCCACAAGCACTGCGGGGCGGCTGTTTGGACGGGCTCTCCCTCCCTCACCGTATGCCTCCTTCTGCTCCTCCTGCTCCTCCTCCTCCGCACTCCGCTCCTCCTCATCCCCCCTCATCCCCCCTTTTATGTCCCTGACCTTCCTCATGCTACCTCCCCAGAACCTTTGCTGATCATCTTCCTGCTCCTTCGCGATCATCTTCTCCTTCTCTTCCTCCTCCTCCTCCTCCTCCTCCTCCTCTCACTCCTCCTCCTCCTCCTCCTTCTCCTCCTCCTCCTCCTCCTCCTCCTCCTCTTACTCCTGCTTCCCTCGCGCCAACTTCCCGCACACGTTCCTCCACCCGACCGACACATGTGCTCGCCATGCAACTCGCGCGCAGCCACCCCAAGATGACGGCCTGGCCATACGCTGCTTCTGCGCGAGACTGAGGAGGCGCGGCACGCCCGAACGCGTGCGCAGTCTGGTCGGCATCGCAGGACGTCCCTGCAGCACAGGCCAGCCACCACCGCACGACCCCCCTTGCGCAGCTCGTTCTCGCCGCACGGCTCCCCCTTCTGATGCTGGACTGTCTCCAGCCGCTCAGAACACGGCGACGGCCGCTGCTCAGGCCGAGGCGAGTGGGCCAGACAGCGGCCGAGGCTCAGCGTGCGCAGCGCAGGGCGCTGGAAACCAAGATGGCCGCACACATCCTCCCGAGCCTTGGCCCGCTGGGTCCCGCCCGCCCACTGGCACCCAGCAACTCACCCGCCAACCGACACCCCGCAGCGCCAACACGAGGGCCAGCAGTGCAGCCAGCGCGCAGCCCACGAATCTGATGGGCCTGCTGTTGAGTGCCTCCGGATGAGACTGGGGATACGCAGTGCACCCGAAAGCCTTCGCACCCTACTTGCCATCGCCCGACTTCCCTGTGCAGCTTATTGCCCCCGCCCCCTGACCGCGCTGTTCGCTGCAAGGCCCATTGCTGCGTCCAAAAGTACTACATCGCTCACACGCAAGCGCGCAGGCGCACCCGGTGTCACCCGCTCACACAGACGACACCAAAGCGAGATTCGTGCGACCGTCGGACTGGACGCGCACGTGGGCACTGCCAGCCAGGAAAACTCCAGAGCGCGCGCTAAGTCTACGGAAAGCACCCCTTAGGAGTCAACTTCTCGGAGGTATTCTGAAGAAAAATTGAAAAAAGTGATCAAGCCCGATTACGGGGCAATGAAGCCAAATTAGCCCAGATTGCGCTTGGGATTAAGCCAGATCTGGCCGGATTAAGCAGGATTGCGCGAGATCATGCTGGCTTCCGACTACTCGCGCCGATACTGAACTTAATCTCCAAGGAGTTGCATCCGAATGCCCGAGAGCCACCACCTCGCAAACTACCCTGGGGCGTGGTTCCCACAACGCGTTGTATGCGCCGTCATGTTCCGTGGCTCTCTTCCATGCCCTGACGACGTCTTGAAGTCCGCGTCCATTGGTCACGAGCTCATCTTAAGACATGTTGTTTGGAGCCAGATCGATCCGCCAGGGCCCAGAGTTCCGAAACGGGGTGGAAATGCCTGTCACTTGTTGTTCCTTGTACCCCCTCGACGCCCAGATCATATCTCACGGCCGCACCCTTGCAGGCCACCCTGTGACTCACCATCACTGTCGTGCACTTCTGCTGCTCGGGCCCAGGATGTACCGATTCGAGCTATTCAGAACTATCCGAGGCCTCTGAAAAGACCGTCCTCTTTCGGGACCGGCATGGGCACCTGTGGTCTCGTCCCCCTTGGCCTGGAGCTCAGGGAGGACGGGAGGAGGGGAGATGGAGGAGCACGAGGGGCACCTGTGGTCTCGTTCCCCTTGGCCAGGAGCTCGGGGAGGACAGGAGGAGGGGAGATGGAGAAGAACGGGGAGGGTGACGAGGAGGACAGGGGAGATGAGGAGCAACCAGCACCCTCCGCTCGCTGCGGCCAGGGGGGAGCTCGGACGCTGAACGACAGCCGTTGAGTTTTTGACACCCGCATCTTCCCAGACCGGCTTGGAGCCTAGCTGGACGAGCACTTCTCCAAGTCAAGCGACGGCCTGAGCATCAAAATTCGCTGGCCCAACAGGCCAAGGGCGTGCTAAGGTCTCCAGTAGCAGGCTTTGAATATTTCTAGCTCGCGCGCGGGGCCGCCACTGGGAGTCCGCGGGCGAAACGTACCCCGACCACTGCGCGCGCGACTCGCGCGCGACTCGGGTCAGAGATGGTTTTGCTCCTGGGCGCGGCCTTCGAGGCCCCCCAGAGCGCTGCAGGTTTGCTCCAAGGGACCTCCAGGAGAGCCCAAGGTGGTCCGAGATGGCCCAAGAGCGCTCAAAGACGCCCAAAATGATCTCCAGATGGCCCGAGACGCCTCCAAAATGCCTCAAGAGACCCCCAAGAAGGCCCGAAGATCAAACATCAATGACTTCCCATGTGTTTTTCCCAACCATCCTGTGGTGTTGGGTCCTCGTTTTGAAGAGACAGCGCCCCGCGTCTCCTTCCTCCTCCCGCTCTCCTCCCCCTCCTCCCACTCTTCCCTCCTACCACCCCAATTTCGGCACACCCCTCTCACGTTTCGTGGCCCCATAACGAGCTCCACCGAAGGCCCTAGTGGCTGCGTTCGCACGCGGTTCCACCGCCATTTCGCCAAACCTCTCACACGCTTCGTGGCCCCATAGGGGGCTCCATCGAAGGCCACAGTGGCTGCGTTGGCATGCGGTTCCACCCCCATGTCGGCAAACCCCTCACACATTTTGTTGCCCTTAGGAGCTCCGCCAAAAGGCCCCAGCGGCTGCGTTCGCATGTGGTTCCGACCCCATTTCGGCACACCCCTCACACGTTTCGTGGCCCCGTGGCCCCATGGGGAGCTCCACCGAAGGACTCAGCGGCTGCGTTCGGATGCGGTTCCACCCCCCATTTCGGCACACCCCTCACACGTTTCGTGGCCCCATAAGGGGGCTCCGCCAAAGGCCCCAGCGGCTGCGTTCGCATGCGGTTCCACTGCAATTTGGCACACCCCTCACACGTTTTGTTGCCCCATGGGGGGCTCCATCGAAGGCCCCAGTGGCTGCGTTGGCATGCGGTTCCACCGCCATTTCGGCACACCCCTCGAACGTTTTGTTGCCACATAGGAGCTTCGCCAAAGGACCCAGTGGCTGCGTTCGCATGCGGTTCCACCACCATTTCGGCACACCCCTCACACGTGTCGTGGCCGCCATAAGGGACTCCTCCGAAGGCCCCAGTGGCTGCGTTCGCATGCGATTCCACCGCCATTTCGGCACACACCTTACACGTTTCGTGGCCCCACAAGGAGCTCCACAGTGACTGCGTTCGGATGCGGTTCCACCCCGATGTCGGCACACCCCTCACACGCTTCGTGGCCCCATAGGGGGCTACGCCGGAGGCCCCAGTGACTGCGTTCGCTTGCGGTTCCACCCCAATTTCGGCACACCCTTCACACGTGTCGTGGCCCCATAGGGGGCTCCTCCGAAGGCCCCAGTGCCTGCGTTGGCATGCGGTTGCACCGCCATTTCTTCACACCCCTCACACGCTTCGTGGCCCCACAGGGAGCTGCATCGAAGGCCCCAGTCTGCGTTAGCATGCGGTTCCACAGCCATGTCGGCACACCCCTCGAACGTTTTGTGGCCCCCATAAGGAGGCCCACCGAATGCCCCAGCAGCTGCGATCGCATGCGGGTAGGGAGCTCCACCAAAGAAATACTAGCAACTCTGGTATTCACAACTGCATATGGTTGTGTCCTTCGCCAGGAGAATTACTACACTTTCGCGTTATCGCCTTCTCGTGCTTCTGGCCCCCCCGAGACGGCCCAGGAGGCCCCAAATATCGCCAGAGAGGTTCCCAGCAGGACCCCAAGATGGCCCAAGAGGGCCTCCAAAACAGCACAAGAGGCCCCCCAAAGCTCCAGAGGCCCTCAAGATGGCCCCAAGAGTGGAATCCGAACTGGCAGTTGGAACCCTTTCCCCAGAAGATGTCTCCCGAGACCGCAAACACGCCCCGAAGGGCCCCCGAAGAGGCACCCGGAGGCCCCCAAGACACCCCCCCAAGAGGCCCCATGAGACCCCCAGGGGCACCCAAATACAGCCGCAAGGCCCTTGACAGGCCTTCCAAGAGACCCCAACAAGCCTGCCTCAAAGGCCTCTTGTCCACGACCCAGCCTGGCCGAAAGCCACGAAACACTACATACAGTGTGGGCACGCGGAGTGAGAGAAGAGATTGGAGATCAGTGGGGTCAGGCAGATGCATGCCAAATCATTTGTCAAATCCGAAGGCGTGGGGCGTGGGTCGGGATTCGGATAATGGCCCAGACCTCTGAAGTACTGATCACTCCAATTCGCTGGCCCCTGAACTCTCGACCCCTCCCCGGGGATTGTTGCTTCATCCCAGCTCGTTGTCTTATGCTGCCAGGGCACCAAAAGGGCCTCCAGATGCCGACATGGAGATTGGGAACATACCTTGGATTTGAAACATCTCGGCGTCACAAGTGAGGCTGGTGCCGGGGGCGGGGGCGCCCCACGTCTGACGGATCGGCCGTGCCGCGCCTCAGGCGCGCGCGCGCGCGCGCGACCGACCCCCGTCCTTCGGGCGTCACGAGCTTCGGGGACACCTTCAGAGAGCCGAAACCTACACCGTCCCAACCTGTCGGAGCTTTGGGCAGATTTCTTGGGCCAGCACTGGGCCCATCTCCCCACGCCACCTCGGAGGCGCCGCCCCAGGGGTGTTGAGAGCAGGGCCCCGCGCCGACCTGAGAATCCGCGCGGACATCCGAAAGTGCATGGTCCCCGAACCCCAACGTCGTGATTTTTGTCGACACGTTGACCTCCAGAGGTCTGGATCTCTTCCCCAGGACCGGCTTTCCATCCCGAGTAAATGTTGGACGGTCCCCGGGACCAGTGAAGGCCCCCTGAGGCCAAAAATTGCCAAACACCTTCCGTCGTGACTTTTCGCAGCGGGAGGTGGGGAAGTGTGCAGCTTTCTTGACTAGATGACACCTTGGGGAAGCGAATGCGGGCCTCCCCGCGAAAGTTGCGGCTGAACTTCTGCAGGTTGAAGGCCTGGCAGGAGGGGCAAGCGTGTCCCGGCGGAATCCGGAGGTCCAACAACATGATCGACCCACGAAACAGGAAAGGAATCTAGACATGTAAGGCATGGCAACGTTTCAAAGACACCTCCTGATTGGGCGACGGGCAAACGCAATGCTGAGTGTATCGATCTTGATGTACCCTGCCGAGAGCTGTGCTGTGCTGCACCGTGCTGCACCGTGCCGAATTGCGATGTGCCATGCCGCGATTGTGCTCTATAGCGTTGTGGATCGAGTCCTCCTTTGTATCCGAGTCCTGACCGAACTGATCTGGATATTAAGCTCGAGCTGCCAAGCGACGTGCCACGGGACGTGCCACAAAGACGCACCGCGGGACGTGCCAAGGGGACGCGCTGCGGAACGTGTCAATGGACGTGCCACGGGACGTGCCAGGGGACGCGCCGCGCGACGTGCCAGGGGGACTCGCCACGGAACGTGCCAGGTTGCAATGCTGATTGTATCGATCTTGATGTACCGTGCCGAAGTCTGTGCTGTGCTGCGCCGTGCTGAATTGCGATGTGCCATGCCGCAATTTCTCTATAGCATTGTGGATCGAGTCCTTCTTTGCATCCGAGTCCTGACCGAACTGATCTGGATCTTAAGCTCGAGCTGCCTGAACACATAGTAGCTGTCCCAGAGCTTATTGACAGGGGGACATGCCAGGAGGACGCGCCGCGGAACGTCTCAAGGGACGCGCCAAGCGACGTGCCAGGGGACGTGCCATGGGGATGGGGAAGCACCGCGGGACGTGCCAAGGGAGCGCGCTACGGAACGTGCTGGGGACAAGCGTTTCGCTCGAGACATCCTGTCAAAAATCCTCATGTTAGACATCCGCCTGAGCGACCTGGATACGTGAAAACAAGCGTTTCGCTAGACATCCGCCTGGGCGACCTGTATACGTGAAAGCAAACGTCTCGCTCGAGACATCCTCAACACATCTTCATCATCTCTCGAGACATTCTCAACACATCCTCATGCTAGGCATCCTCCTGGGCAAGCTGGACACGTGCAAACAAGCATCTCGATCGAGACTTCGTCAACACATCCTGATGCTAGACATCCGCCTGGGCGACGCAGACGCGTGAAACCAAGCGTCTCGCTCGAGACATCCTCAACAAATCCTGGCGCTAGACCTCTGCCTGGGCAACCTGGAGGCGTGAAACCAAGCGTCTCGCTCGAGAAATCCTCAAGACCTGGGCACGTGAAAACAAGCTTTTAACTTCAGAGATCCTCTGAATTCTGGTCCCCAGGAGAGAGCAACCTATAACACAAAACAAGCGTTTCGCACGAGACATCCTCAACAAATTCTGAAAAACAAGCGTTCCGCTAGGGATTTCCTCAAATTTTAATTCGCCGGCCCTACGCGATCTCGATATCTATCGCAAAACAAACATTCGCCGACCCTATAGCCGTCAGATCCGGGGGCAAACCCCTCAAAGAGAACCCTGGGCCTCAGCCCTGGCCGGGAAAAACCCGCAAAACATGCATCTCGGAGCGCCCAAGAGGAGGGCGTGGAGGAGGGAGGCTAGCAAGTCATGGCCCGAGGCCTGTGCTCGGACGAGCGGGGGCCCAGGAACATCGTGCAAGAATAAACGGGGGCCGTGAAATCTGGGGAGGTACAGGTCGACGGCATCGGTCACCGACAAGACTGTTCGTAGCGTTCGGCGCCCAGGAGGACGAGGCGGGGGGAGGAGGACGACGACGAAGACAGGGGGGGACGGAAGGGAAAGAGGCGGCCGCGGCCGCAGATCGATAGGGCCGAAGTCGACCTGAGTCAGACGAGAATGCGCACAACAAAGAACGGTTCTGCTATGTGCGGACTCTGAGGATGGGCCCCCAGGACTTCTCGACCCCTTTCCAGGGGCCGGCTGTCTACCCAGTCCTTGTTTGGCAACCCGGGGGCCCGAAGCCTAGCCTCCACGGAGGTCCAAGGCGGTGTGGGGACGCTCTCGCGGCGAGAATCTGAGGACAATGGGGACGTGGAGCAGTCCAAGGCCTCTAAGGTGGAAGAAGAAATATCGTCACGAACATCAGCTTTCGGAAGTCCGTGAGAAATTCTTGGATCGGACCCCCCTCCCTGGCCGAGCCTCAAGCGCCGCCCCTTCGCAGTGCCGATCCATGAAATCTGCACGGCCCCGGGGGGTCTGATGAATTATGACCTTTTTCGAGTCCTCAAACAATCTGAAAGAATACGAGCGCGAATTTGCAGGGCGAAGAGCAGACCGACGCATATCCGTCGTGTTTCTTCATTTTTTCGCAACGTGGTTCCCCAAAGGTCGGAGCCCCTTCCCCAGGAACGGCTTCTCATCCCGATTCATTTTTGACGGCCCCCGAACCTGGCAAGGGCCCCAAGAGGCAGAACATATGCAAACACCTTCCCTCGTCATGTTTCACAGCGAAGGGATGTAAGAAGGGTTGCCCGGGGCGGGCGCGGCCTCGCGCGTGAAGTCCATTTGCGCCTGGATCACCTCGTCGAACTCGGCGCGGTCGAAGGGCACCGCCATGTGCAGTACAGACTGAAAGACGCCCATCACCTACTGGGGGGGGTGCACCGCTCCTCCTCCGACTCATCCTCACGCTTCACCTCAGGCTCCTCCTCCTCCTCCTCCTGCTGCTGCTCCTCCTCCTCCTCCTCCTCCTCATCCTCCTCCTTGACGTGTTCGCATCTGACATTTGTTGCCCAACCCTCCTGTGTTGGGTTCTCGTTCTGATTAGAACACTGTGCTGTCCAAGTCTCCTCCTCCGCCTCCCCCTATCATCCTTTTCCCCTTCCCCTTCTTCCTCCTCATGCCTTCTTCCTCCCGCTCCCCCTTTTTCCTTTGTGCTGTCCCATCATACAGTTCCTCTTCCTCTGTCGCACCTTATTCTTGCCTGACGCTGCGAAACCGTCGCCACTTTCGTGGGCTCGTGGAAGGCCCAGCGGAGTGGGGGGACACGCAGATCCAGCCGAGACCTCGCGGCTCCCTTGGGGGCTGCGAACTGCGTAACTAACGGTCGCCGCTTGCGTGGGCCCCTGGGGGGGGCCCAGCGGAGTGGGGGGACACGCACACCCAGACGAGACCTCGCGGCTCCCTTGGGGCTTGCGAACTGCGCCACCATCGCCACTTTCGTGGGCTCCAGGGAGGTCCAGCGGACACGCACACCCAGACGAGACCTCGCGGTTCCCTGGGGGTGGGGGTTGCGAACTGCGCAACTGTCGCAACTTTCGTGGGCTCCTAGGAGGCCAAACGGAGTGGGGGGACACGCACGCCCAGCCGAAATCTCGCGGCTCCCTGGGAGGTCTGTGAACTTCGCAGCGGTCGCCGCTTTCGTGGAATCCTGGAAGGCCCAGCGGAGTGGGGGGACGCGCACACCTAGCCGAGACCTCGTGACTCCCTTGGGGGTCTGCGAATTGCGCAATCGTCGCTACTCTCGTGGGCTCCCCTGGGTGGCCCAACGGAGTAGGGGGACACGCACACCCAGCCGAGACCTCGCGGCTCCCTGGGGCGTCTGCGAACGGCTCCTGAGAATTCCAGCGGAGTGGAGTTGTACGCACACCCTGTCGAGACCTCGCGTCCCCCCGTTGCCGCGCTCTCCAGATCTCACTCCTGAATCCTCCTGCCGACAGTTGGTATTTCGAAAATGTCATTGGTAGTGAGCGGTCCTGTGTGTAGTCGCCACGTACGTCCCTGGGTAATCTTGTTTTCAATGTTCGGCCTCCAGGGGCCCTTACCCAACCCTCGGGCCGTCCAACAATTACACCGGCTTCTAAAAGCTGACCCTGGGGAGGGGTCCATACCTCTAGGGGCCCATGTCGTGAACAATCACAGCGTCAGATGTCTGGGTCCTCCTGCCTCCTCGTGATCCTCTCTGTTTGGCCCTCAGCGAGGGGGGACACTTGTCGAGGCGTCGCCGCAGCAGGAAGCTGCGAGGAAAGCTGACCAGACAAGGCGGACCCCAGGAATGATCGGGGTCCAGCTTTGAGTGGAATTTGGTCTCGGGCAGGGTGGCAGAACACGCATTCAACATGTGTGGACTGAAATGGACCATAATTATGAGTCTTTCCAGATCCCATTACTTGGCTGCGGGACCATCAATTAACGGTCGGCAGCGAAAACATGCCCCCAGGAAGGGACGGCAAATGCATGCGGACTCAGGCAAGATATCTGCGACCTACCTGCCGCTGGTCGTGCTGCTGGCGATGGGCTCCACAACCGACACTAGCACAATTGGATGCCAACCGTGCGAAATACAGTTTGGTGCGGAAGCTTGGAACAATGCAGAAACCGCTGGACTGACTGCTCGCTGAAACAGAACCGAGGTCCATGCGGAATGGGAATAATGTAATTGATAACGCAACGAAGAAACATTGGACGACTAAAATCGATTGCGAAAAACACGGAACAAAGAAGCGGCGAGAAATGAATCCATTCATAGGCATGGACTGAGATAGCGAACATGTAAAACATCACATGCATTCTAACATTGACCATGGACGCAAGAGGGAAGCGGAAACGGGAAGGAGTATCCGCGGGCAGGGAGACACAGAAGCAGAAAGGGAACAGGATTGCGGAATTGTTTCTGGCTCATCGCGTACATAGTTTCTGCCTGGAAGATGCTTGAGCGTCTTCACAATGTTTTAACACATCGTGCACCAAAGAAAAGACGTATTTGCCATGCTGTATATTGACGGTGCCTGCTACGGAAACTTCTGCCTGTTTGTAAGCCGTGGGGTAGTCGTGCAGAAAGCGAGGTGTCACAGGTTTACCAGGGGAGAGACATGATGGCCAGAACGCCAAACTGTGATGAGGGACGCGGTGGGGATGTATGAGCAAAATGGTCGACGCAGGGACCAAGGGAAGTGTGGATCCCCTTGCACGTTAGACCACTGGGACACCTCGTGGTAACGGCCAGACCCACGCGCAGACACCGCTTCCCTGCAGTGCCAATGTGGAATCGCCGATGTTCGTACAAGGCTCCGTCCGCGCAAGTTGCCTCTTTACTCTCACTGACTTTTTTTTCGTGTTGCTCCAACGCGATCCGGCCCCCAGAACATGCTGGACAGACCAACGACAACAACAAGGCCTAAACATGCTGGCGCGGCAGAGACCGGAACCACTTGCTCAGATATGCAAAAATAGACGCATCTGAAGCACACATCCGAACATCCAAGATCAATCCACAAAAAACGCACCTCGTTGCCGCAAACAACTTCTGCACTAGCTTGATGGGCCGTGTACGCGATAGTGATTAAACACCCGGAGAACCTTACGCAAGGCTCTGGTGACATAGTGGCAGGTTAAGACGCGTCTCGAAATATTTGCCTGACATCGCTTCCATGTGTCCGTCGGAACCTCCACACAGTTTTAATACAGTGGCAGCGGTGACCTGGATCTCTCGAACCCAACTACTGGGGAAACAAATCCAAGACACATTTCAATGTAAAACCTCCTTTATGCACATGCTGCTATCTCTGCGAAAGAAATCGCATGAACTAGAGAATCATTGCGGAGGGGCCCGTGAAACTATCCGAGTGGACACATAGTAGGACATAGACATTTCCTGCTGAGGCTTGTGTACCATTTGCTCTTTCGTGATCTTCATGTTATCCAGTATGCGTGTCCCGCAGACGTTGCAAGCTCGAACGAGTCATGAGATTTGTACGTTTTCTAGGCGCGCCACAACAACACGAATGTGCTGAAGCACGCAATGTCTCGGTCCGCAGACTCTCTCTGCCCGCAGATGTTTTCCATGGCGTGCAATTTGTGCGCATTCCACCGTCGCCCAACCTTCAAGCTTCAAGCGCACCGCTCTTCCTGCAGTGCTCTGGATCTGGACTGTAGAACACCGCGCCTCTACGGGGCAATGACAAACGATGATTCGTGTATGCCTGAACATCATACCCATGCCGAACAACAACTGCCACGCACATTCATACGAAACTGCGCACACGAAAGCGCACAGGTGAGCAAACGCTGCGAACTTTGCCAGTGCCAGTGGGCCGCTGCGGGGGCAGGGAAGAGCGCCTTCCACACGATGTTCAGGTCCATGAACGCGCTCTCCTCGCCAGGTGAACCCACATCCACGGGCGGCCCACGGCGGGATCGCGGAAAGAGATACCACCTCCTCCTTCTTTTCCACGTGCTGTGGCTGCCATCGACAGCGAAGCCACCTGGTGGGAATTCGCCCAGAGCCTACCATGGTAGAAAAATCAATAATACCTGTTTTAGAATACATGCGTCGCTTCGCGCGATCCGGCAACTACGACGCGTGAGCCATCTGGCGCTCCGGGCTCCCGCCGAACTCTAATAATGCCGTCCCCTGGGACGGTTTCCGGCACTTCCGCTTCCGCTTCCGCTCTGCAGATAACCCCTCCCTGTCACCCCGCCCGACGTGTCGTTAGGGCGGGCTGGGCCGAGCATACTACCCGAGGCACCCTCATCGTTCATGATCTTGACGCTTGAACATGGAAACGACTCGGCGGATGGAGGGCGGCCCGTTGTTGTTAAATGAGGCGCTCGCTTTGGCACCGTACATGCTCGTTTTAAGCAGATTCAGGAGCTGCGCAGATGGAGGGCGGACCGTTTTTTTAAGTGGGGCTCCTGCCTCGACACCGCGCACACTCGACTGACTAAGCCCCAACAGTTGCCCACGGATGAAAGGCGGTCCGTTTTCAAGGTGGGGCTCTTGTCTTGACGCCAGGCACACGTGTCAGATGTGGAAGACGGCTCATGCTCAAACTTGGGCTCTCGTCTGAAACTTTCTCAATGCGAGTTACCACAATGATGAAAGTAAACTGCAACTGCATCGGTGAAGAGCGGCTCATTTTCACAATACGGATCTCGCCAACTTTGTTGTTACACGGATGGACGGCGCTCCGTTTACAAAGCGGGGCGTTCGCTCGGCACCTCCCGAGACTTCAAAACCCGATGCTGTCGAATTCTTTTTTCTTCGAGGGATAGCAAGCAATTTCTTTCAAAGAAGAGTTCCCGCCTGAATTGAAGTCCATGGTGTGCTCGTCTTTCACAGGGATCACTTCGCGCAGTGGAAATGATGCTCACATAGCTTTATGGGGAGGGGAGTCGGGGAGTGAGGACGCATTGCAGCCAACATCGTCGATACCGATTTCGCTTATGTGCTCTTTTCCTCCTTCCCCTCCTCTTTCCTCCTTGTGCCATTCGGGCCGCGCCAGTCTCGCGCGGCGCCTCCCCCCCCGCCAAAGCCGGACTGGCTAGGGACCTCATTTGCATCGCCGACGAGCCCCGGTAAGCCTTGTACCCCCGGCTCCCTGGCACCCAACGTCGTCCCTGCAATATGGACAGAACCTTGGAGCGCGAGCGGCAAACCCGATCAGGCCTGCCGGTCAGCACCAGGGACTTCAGAGGGGCTCACTGCCCGCGGGAATGCCTCATGCGAGACGCCGCCCGTCGGGCATGCGCCGCGCCCATCCCCGAGAGATGGGCGATGGCGGCGGAGTCCGCGCAAGATCTGCGCCACCCCGGGGCCACCCGGAAGAGACGCGCAATTTCCGCCGCCGTGAGTGCTTCTCGGCCCCCGGAGCTGGGAGGCAGGGGGGGCAAGGGAGGCGGGGAGGCGAAGCCGAGGGACAGGTGTGGGCACGCGCCTCCGTGCCGCAAGCTCCAGGAGGAGGCCGAGACGGGGACCAGGGTCAGGGCCAGGGGGACCGCAGACAGGAGAGCGCGAGGCGGGCCGAGGGGAAAGACCCACCCAGGTGGAGGAGCGCGAGCCGCCTCTTGGTGGCGAGTGGTCGATTAGGGCCCCCCGGGAGCACGAGTGCGAGCCTCGAGTTGGAGGAATGAGCCCCCGGGAGCACGAGTGCGAGCCTCGGGAGGCGCAACAGAAAGGATCGAAAGATGATTGTCCTCGAGCCTCGATTCTCGAACTCTCTGGCTCCCGTGTCCGCATGGCGGGCGAAAACGAGGGCTGGGCATGAAGAAGACAGCATCATTGGGCAGATACTTCACAGGAAAGTTAAAGAGCCCGCAGCACCGCGGCGGAACCAGAGCGCTCTGGAGCGCTCTTGCAGCAACCCAAAACGCTCTTGCGCGACTTGTCTTCGTCATGGCGGCCCCTCTCTGCCCGTGCCCGTTCGTCAGGCCAGGATGCCAGATCGGGTTTAATCGGATCCTTGATCTGATCCCCGCGGGGATCTGGGGACCGTGAACCCCCAACTCTCCTGGGTCGAGGCAAGCACAAGATTGGCAAACATGTGGGAAAAAACATGCGTGCCCCGAAACCTCGCGATGTCGTTTCCTGACGGCTACGCCTCTCCTAGAGCAGTGCCACAAGGGATCACCACTCACCACCAGGATGGCCGCCGCCAACTCCTCGAGGGTCAGTAAGTCCCCTCAGGACCCTCGACCCCCCCCGCCCCCCCGCACTCCTCCAAACCCAGAACAACTTCCAAAATTCGTCTCGGTCTTCGGGCTGGACCTCGACCCTCCAGAGGAGCTGGCGACTCACCTGGTGGCAAGCCCTTTGCCTTGCCCAATCTCCGCCCGTCCCATGTCCGTCACGCCAGGGTGCCGGATCTTCACGGCCACGTCCCTCAGCCTGCCGCCAGGGCCGTCGAGAGCGAACTCGGCCCTGAGGAGCGCGCGGTGGACCTGCAGAGGGCGACAAGGACGAAAGGTGACGACAATGACAACGGCCGGCTTCATCATGTGAGTTTTGCGCGGGAGTTCAACCGGACGCAGACAGACAGACAGACAGACAGACAGACAGACAGACAGACAGACAGACAGACAGACAGACAGACACACACACTCGCACGCGCACACAAACATACACACACACACGCGCACACGCACTCGCACTCACACATGTTCTTCACCGGCACACGCACACACACACACACATACACACTACTGGCGGTCGCAGCATCGCGCGCAGCGAAGAGGCGGAACAACACTTATTGGCGGTAGCAACCTCACGCGCAGCGACGAGGTGGAGAAAGTGCAACAGTCAGAACAGCGCGCGTACACATATATGCACACATGCACACACTTGCTCCCCTCCAGCGTGATGGCGCCGACAGAAATTGAAAGGAGCAGGACGCACGCACACTTGCTCCTTCGACGCGGCGATGATGACATTCACGGGGTGAACTTGTGACAGGAAGCGCTCGAAATGAATTGGCCGCCCTCTGTGGAGACGCGAGTAAACTTCACCCCGGCGGCAGAAGGCACACACACACATTTCTCATGAGCTAAAACAGAAGGACAACATCATATTGTGCGGTGCGTGTAGGAGGCCATACGGAAACCGACGGGAGAACATACAAGAGGCAGTCCGCAAGATCATACGGAAAACCATGCTGGACTCTCTCTCTCTCTCTCTCTCTCTCCTGGTATCACTTTCTTTCTTTTGAGATGGATACGCTAGGCTGCAATGACACTTCGCGCCCAACACCTTGACCCTTCAAACTCTGAATAGAAAAGGCTGAATGCTAAAGCCAATGCGTGAGAGGGGGAGAAAGAGGGAGAGCGAAAGAGAGAGGGAGAGAGAGAGAACAACAAACATAAAATTAGAGAGAGAGAGAGAGACAGAGGACCTTGCTGCCGTTTCGGTTCCCGTCGTTGTCCTAATGTTCTTCCTCTCTGTTTTCGTATCAATATTCTTCCCTTTTTCGTTCTGGCCCTTCCAGCGGAAATTCCCTGTCTTTCTTTCTATTTGTTTTGGTGTGCTTCCTCCTTGGAGGGTTTCTTGGGGCCCCACGGAAGCTTATCGGGAGCCTGTTGAGGGCCGCGGGAGGCCTCCTGGGAGCATTTTGGGTGCCTCTGGGGAGCTATTACGATCACCTTTTTGCCAACCACGGTCTCCTTCAACATCCTGGTCATGACTTGGTGCTTTGGAGGGCATATTGGGACTATCTTGGGCCATCATGGGGCTCTCTCCGTGGCGTCTTGGGGCCTTGTTGGGCCTCTCATGGACTTTCTGGGTACCCTGTTGGTTTATTTTGAAACGAATTTCGAGACCTCGCCTCTTAGGCGGGCTCGGAAGCCCGGAAGATAGACGAACCGAGTACCCAAAAATCATCGACAATCCATACGAAAGGCCTCATGGAGGTCTTCTTGGAGTCGTCTTCGGGCGTCTTGGGGGTGTCTGCGGTCGCTTGCGGCTCTCGCGGAGCCGTCTGCCCGCGCTTCTGACCGCTTTGGTCCCCGGGGCGTCCACGAAGCCGGGGACCCTCTGCAGGGGCGTCCAGGGCGTCCGCAGGACGAGGGATCGGGGTTTCAGCTTTTTTTTGGGGGGGGAGGGGGGGGGGCGCCACCCCACCCATCGACTGTACACCTTGCAAACATTAGAATGATAATATGCCCCTCTCCTTCTCCATCTCTGCTTTTCTCTCCTCCCTTTCTCCATCTCTCTTTCTCGCCATCCCTCCTCTTTCTCTGTCCCTTTCTCTACCTCCTTCTCTCTCTGTCTCTCACTTCTGGATGCCCCTCCCTCTCCCCCTCTGTCCGTCTCTCCCTCTCTCTATGTCGTTTGTTTGTTTCTGTTCATTTTATATATGTGATACCGGAGAAAAAACCCAATCAGGGCTATAGGGCTAGGGGGCTATAGGGCTATAGGGCTATTGAGCTATAGGGCTATAGAGCTATGGGGCTGTAGAGTTGTAGGGCTATAGGCCTATTGGGCTATATGCCACCCCCGGGCACCCCCAGGCACCCCCGGGCACGCCCGGGCACCCGGGCACCCGGGCACTCGGGCACCCCCGGGCACCCCCGGGCACCCGGGCACCCGGGCGTGCGTGCAGCGAGAATCGGCGGCAAACCGAACCAAACCATATGAATATTGAGCTATAGGGCTATAGAGCTATAGGTCTATAGAGTTGTAGGGCTATAGGGCTATTGGGCTATAGGGCGCCCTATAGGGCAACCCCGGGCACCCCCAGGCACCCCCAGGCACGCCCGGGCACCCGGGCACCCGGGCACCCCCAGGCACGCCCGGGCACCCGCGGGCACCCGGGCACCCGGGCACCCGGGCACCCCCGGGCACCCAGGCACCCCCGGGCACCCGGGCACCCGGGAGTGCCGCGAAAATCGGCGGCAAACCTAACCTAACCATATGAATCCGCTAGGACCCCTACAGAGGCAAGCTCTGATTGGGGAATATCTCTCTCTGTCTCTCTCTCTCTCTCTCTCCCTTAGTATTGTTGTCTTGTTGTTGTTGTCGTGTTTGTTGTTCTCTCTCTCTCTCTGTCTGTCTCGATCTGCCCAACGTCTTGAAGCTTCCATCTGCCCTGTCCGCCACCCGTCCATTTACTTGGGCTGTTCTGCTCTCGCGGGCTGGACGCATCGACTCGCCGACGCAATGACGGTGGAACAAAGTGAGAATGAAAGATGGATGAGGACAAAAACGAGGACGAAGACGAGGCGGGGAGAGGGGATCTGCCGATCACGCGGGCGGCCGCCGCGACCAGCGGCGGCGCTTTTGGCGAGCGTTCCGGAGATGGGCGCGGGTCCACGCGCGGCGCACTGGGGGAGCACACCGTGTGGACGACCCTCGTCGAGAGGGGTATCGAAGCCGATGGCCCCCAACCAAAGAAGAGAAGGACCGCGATGGCCCCAGTTGTGGTTGGTCTGACCGCCCCCCCCCCCGTGCGCGACGTACCCCGGTGAGGCGCCGCGGGGGCCGTGATTGCGGCCGCATGCACCCAAGACTCGGCCCCTGGAAGCCCCGCGGAGGGTCCGAGGACACGTCTCCAAGGAGGGCCTGCCACAGAGGCGGCCCGTCCTGGGGTTGCGCTCGTCCTCCGCTGAGCGGCCCGGACCTCCGATGCTTCGACTCTTCCGTCTCGCCAGCTCTCTGAGCCCTCGGCTCCTTCCAGAAGGCCATCTCTTCATCCCGGGCCGTTCTCTGGGGGCCCTGGGGCTCGGAGGCGGCCCACCCGCCCCCCGAACGCCGAAAACTGAGAGAAACCTCTGGCGTGATTTTTCCCAGACGCCAGCACAGATTGGGCTCATGGAGCGGACCTGTCCTGGTGCGCGCTCCAACCTGAATTTCAACGGGAATTCAAGGCGGAAGTGGCTCCGAAGCGCCCAGAAACGTCGATCCTCGATCCTCGAAAGGCTTCGCCCCCAATCCGCGCAGAGCCCATCTCCGGGGACCCCACCCGGGGTCCACCTGGGCCACTGCGAGCCCCAGGAGGCCCCCAAGAGGCACAAAAGAGGCCCCAAGACACTCTCAAACTGCCTTCAAGAGGCGTCCGAGAGGCCTCCCAAAGGATCCCACCAGGCATGCAATAAGCCTCTGACCTACAACCAAGGCGCAGTGGCGAGATGGGCCAAGGGCCAATAGATCCGCCGACCCCTGTGGCTTGCCACAGGGGTGCACGGCGTGACAGACTTTAAATGGTTGTAGTTTTTTCTAACAGTTCCCAGTCGGGTCTCGGCCCAGCCCGCTGGCCACCCGAAGAGACCGCGAAATTCCCAGACAATCTCCCCAAGATGACCAAGATGACCCAAGATGACCTCGAAGACAGTCGCAGAACGCCTCAAAGACGGCCACGATGGCCCCAAGGGAGCCCAACATGGTCCCAGGATGCACCCAATATAGCCCAAGATGCACTAAAGACGGCCTTGTAGCGCCCCCAGAGGGCCCCAAATCGATTCAGAAAGGCTCCCAACACGGCTTCCAACGGCGTCAGACGGGCGGCCAAAGAGGCCTCCAATACGCCCCCAGAGGCCCCCACGAGGCCCAAGGGTGCCTCCAAAAGACATCCAAGAGGCCCCAAGGAAGCACCCTGGAGGCCCCAAGAGTGCCCCAAGAGGCTCTCAAGAGGCCTTATCCTCCCTCTCCTCGTCCTCCGCCGCCTCCTCCTCCTCCTCCTCCTCCTCCTCCTCCTCCTCCTCCTCCTCCTCCTCCTCTCCCTCATCATCCTTCCTCTCCTGATGCTCTCCCCCATTCGTCCCCCATTGTTCCCCAAACGGTTCCCTCTACGGCTCGGGGAAGCCATAGTCCGGTAGCTTGTCCAAGCTTTGGCCACAACGTTCGGCCAGATCGAGGCTTCCAAAAGGTGGGGCGCGGCGGCGATTCGCCGTAGGCGTCCTCGACCTCCGAAACACAGGAGCGCCAACGAAACGGCACACAAAGAACAGAGGCCTCCTCTGTCCTCGGACCGCCGCCGCCGCCGTCGGCCCGCACGCTCCACCCGCGCGATTCGACGTCTTCGACCGCGCTGTCCGCGCGCGGTGCGGCGCGTGCGCCCGAGCGCGCTGGGAGGGGCTCGGTGTGGACACCACGTCGTTTGGTCGGCCACACAGCTCGGTACACACACGCCCCGGAGCGTCCAGACACCGACTCCCTGGCTTCGGCTACACGCAAGAGTGACCCTAGGCAGAAGTGAGCTTTGGTGCGCGGCTTTTGGGGGGCCGCGACAGGGCCAACCGCAAGCGCGCAAGACGCTACTATCGCATCGCCTTCGGCGAACGGGGCACCCCAGTGGGCCCGCACCAAAAGATCACCCCGGCGAAGGGTTCAGTGTAGTCGATTGCTGGCCGATCGAACGAAAACGACTTGGCGTATGCATCGAGCCCCTCCGACGCGCGCACACCCGAGCGCCGCCGCCTCATCGAGCGGCCGCTCCCTCGGACGCGCGGCGGGGGCGCACGGTCGACGACGGTACTTTGGGCGGCCACGCCGGCGCTGCCAACGACGTCGCCGTGGTGGTGGTGGTCGTCGTCGTCGCCGTCGTCGCCGTCCTCGGCGTCCTCGTCGTCCTTGTCGTCGTCCTCCTCCTCCTTCTCCTCCATCTGTCTCCGAGATAAATGACTCCCCCCTGTGGCACCACCAAACGTGTCCACAGGACGGCTGGCCGGCCAGTGTCCGCGGGAGACTTCTTCACAGTCTGAACCTGCTACTGCTACGCTGAAGCTGAACGATTCGAACATCTACGACGATGGAGGTCCAGTCCGGATCGTTCTGGCCGTGGCGCCGCACACGTTCTGACTAGAAGCTGGCAGCGGCTACAAAAATGGAGGGCGATCCGTGCTCAAAAAGTTGGACGTTGGCCTGAAACGGTAAAACTGTGCAACATACGCAGAGGAAGGCCAGTACTTTTCCATGTAGGGCGTTCATCTCAGCGTCGCGCACATTCGTCTTAACACCTTGCAGCAGCTGCGTGCATGGAGGGAACTCATTTCCAAAATTGGGCTCTAGACGCGGCGCCGCGAATACTCGTCTCAAAGTTCGCAACAACTACAGGGATGGAGGGCGGCCCCAAATGGGGTCTCGCCTTACCGCCGCGCGAATTCGTCTTGACAGCTTGCAACAATCGCAAAGGGGCGAATCTATGGGTTCTCCAAGTGGGCTCTCGCTTCAGCGCCGCGCACCCTCGTCTCAAATGTTACAAAATGTCACGGGGTGCAAAAAGGTTCTTGTTCAAAATAGAGCTCTCGCTTAAGACTTCCCCAAATGGCTGGATGAATAGAAGCTCCTTTGCAAAATGGGGTTATCGCAAGAGACGTCCTCCCATTGAATGACCAAATTGTAAGCATGTGGAACTGTTACATGGGTCCAGGGCGGCTGTTTTTCAAAACAGGGCTTTCGCTGGACACCTCCCTGGATTTCCTGTATTCACCTAGTCGTGTTCGTTATTTTCGCCAGACGGATGCAAGGCAATTCGTTTGTATGAGGCGGTCGTCTTTCAAGGGGGAAGGACAAGACGGCCCCAAGAAAACCCCACGACGGCCCCAAGAAACTCCCTTTCATTTCCCGAACAAATGATTTTGTTTGGTTTGCAACGGGCATCGTCAAGAGAGGGAACAGAGCGTGCGAATGCAATTCAACCGTGCGAACGCACTGTCGGTTCCGATGTATGTTTGGGTGGATATGGTTTCCGTCTGCGTGGATCTAAATATGACATTCCCGGGTCCGATTCGAATGCAATTCATTGGCGCGGACCTGATTTTTCACTTTAGCTCATTCTGAACGAAAAGCCCGACGGAAATACACCAAGCCCCAGAAAGAACCCGCTCGCGTTAAGGTTTAATGGGGGATTGGGTTGCGGTTCCCAGTGTCGCGGCAAGCACATCAACACGATCGAACCACGAACCCGGAAAGGAATATAGAAATGTAAGGCAAGGCAACGTTTCCAAGACACCTGATTGGGCGACGGGCAAATGCAATACTGAATGTATCGATCTTGATGTACTGTGCCGAGGGCTGTGCTGTGCTGGGCCGTGCTCAACGGCAATGTGCCATGCCGCGATTGTGCTTTATGTAGCGTTGTGGATCGAGTCAGCCTTGTCATCCGAGTCCTGGCCGAACTGATCTGGATCTTAAGCTCGAGCTGCCTGCAGATGGTAGCTGCCCCAGAACTAATCGACAGAGGAGACATGCCAGGAGGACGCGCCGCGGAACGTCCCAAGGGACGCGCCAGGCGACTTGCCAAGGGCCGTGCCAAGGGGACGCACCGCGGGACGTGCCAAGGGGACGCGCTACGGAATGTGCCAATGGACGTGCCGCGGGACATGCCAGGGGACGCACCGCGCGACGTGCCAGGTGGGCTCGCCACGGGACGCGCCAAGGAACGTGCCAAGGTGCAATGTTGAGTGTATCGATCTTGATGTACCGTGCCGACGGCTATGCTGTGCTACGCCGTGCTGAACTGCGATGTGCCATGCCGCGATTGTGCTCTATATAGCGTTGCGGATCGAGTCCTCCCTGGCATCCGAGTCCTGGCCGAACTGATCTGGATCTTAAGCTCGAGCTGCCTGAGCAGATGGTAGCTGCCCCAGAACTAATCGACAGGGGGACACGCCAGGAGGACGCGCCGCGGAACCTCCCAAGGGACGCGCCGAGCGACGTGCCAGGGGACGTGCCAAGGGGACGCACCGCGGGACGTGCCAAGGGGACGCGCTACGGAACGTGCCAATGTGCACCGCGCGACGTGCCACGGGGACTCGCCACGGGACGCTCCGCGGAACGTGCCAGGCAACATGCCAGGCTGCAATGCTAAGGGTATCGATATTGATGTACCGTGCCGAAGGCTGTGCTGTGCCTGGGCGACCTGGACACGTCAAAACACGCGTTTCGCTCAAGACGTTCTCAGCACATCCTCATGCTTCACATCCGCCTGGACACGTGCAAACAAGCGTCTCGATCGAGACTTCCTTGACACATCCTCATGCTAGGCATCCGCCTGGGCGACCTGGACACGTGAAAACAAGCCCCTGGTTCGAGACATCCTCAACAAATCCTCATGCTAGACATCTGTCTGGGCAACCTGGAGGCGTGAAGCCAAGCGTCTTGCTCGAGACATCCTGAAGACCTGGGCACGGGAAAAAAAACATGTCACTTGAGAGATCCTCTGCATTCAGGTCCCCAGGAGAAGACAATCTGTAACACAAACAAGCGTTTCGCTCGAAGCTTCCTCAACAAAATCATGAAAAACAAACGTTTCGCTAGGGACACCTCGAAATTTAATTCGCCGGCCCTACGCGACCTCGTTATTTATCGCAAAGGTAATTCGCCGGCCCTACAGCCGTCAGATCCGGGGGCAAACCCGTAAAAGAGAACCCTGGGCCGATGCCCTTTCCGGGAAAAAACGAATATGTCGTCATGGGTGAGAAGACGGCCAAGACGGTTTCCAAGACAACCCGGAAAAAATCGACGCGACGCGGATGAACATGTCACATGCTGCGGTTATCCCAGACCTGGGTACACACGGCGTCACGCATTACAGCCTTTCATGTGCCCCTCGAACAGTGGCCATCCAGGAAACTGGGCTGGCACTGTGGCCAAACTTGCTTGCCGCAGGCAACTGGAGCACGCTGCTAACTGCAGCTGGATTATGATGGAATGGTTGCGACAAGCGAATCCTGGTTGACACGCCGTCTGGTACAATTACGATGAAAACAAACAGCTCAGACGAAAATTACGTGTTGCCATCTTACACAATAGGGCACAATACATGCAATCATCCGTTGTACTCTTGTGCAACCAAAACCTCTTACTGCTTTGAGCATCCCGCTTCGAAGCTAAAGCTGGTGCGTTGGACAATGTACGACAACGGGCGCGAGATACGTCCTGGAGTTTGTGGGCGAGCACCTAGTTGAAACAAGTGCATCACGCAGAACGCATGGACGGAACAACATCGACATGACAAACAGTGTGTAACACAGCTTACGTTCAAATCGCCATGCGCCGCTCGTGCTGGCAAGGACGTGGACGGATGATTTGCGTTTTTCGCGCATGATGCCCGATCGTGAAGTGCACGCACAGGGCTCTCACATCGCACAGCTACACTATGATGCTTGAACGCCGGCGCGCGACGTTAAATGGCCGAGCGCATCGTCTACGAGAGGCCGTCGAGGAAGAGGTCCTTGCCGTTGCGCGCGCGGATGGCGGATGCCAGCTTGGCCGTCCTGAGCGCGGTCGGCGTGCCCTTCTGCTCGAGGTCGCCGTGGCCGAAGTAGACCATCTCCGCGTGCGCGGGCTGCCTATGCACTTGCGACCGCTCGATGGCCTAGAACTCCCCCTCGCTGGCCACCGACATTGCCTCCCATGTCGATGGTGGCCTGGGACGGGATGACGATGGCCCTGTTCCCCCAATCGTCGGGGCCCTTCGCGCCCCGCCTGAGGCCGCGCACATTGTTGACGCACCTCTAGTGACCGCTTTCCGTGGAAGTGCCTCCCAGCTCTTTCTCATGCCCTGGCAGCGCGCGCCGCGCCCGCTCCTTCGGTTTGACAAGGGCCGTCTTGCAATGCGGGCAGACGTGCATTGCGTGGTTGTCACCGCCGAGGGAAATCGTGAAGTTGGCTGCCGACCCCAGCTGCTCGTCCTTCAACGTGGCCTGATAGATCTCTGCCAGGGTGACGTTCTGCGCGACCGTCTTGCCCTTGCGTTTTGCGGGCTCCGCCCCCGTGGCACGGCGCATGGCCGTGACTTGCCTGGTCGGGAACTCCTTCGTATGTTGGGTCCTCACGTTGCGACACTCGGCCTTCAAGCTCACTGCGTTTGGCCTGTGCCAGTGGTCCAGGGCCGCCGTGCTTGTCGCCGCAGCAGTGGGGGCGCGCGTGGTGGCACGGGTTCTCTGGATTATGGATTCCGTTGACGAGCTTGCTCGCCGCCCATGGCCTTGGCGACGCGCTCGCGCGCGAAAACCGATTTGATCTGCTAGGGCGAGAGGGCGTCGCCACTGTCGCAGGCCTGGACGAAGTTGGAGACCAGGGCATGCCCCACCTTGAAGCAGTGGTGCGCGATCGGGGCGTGGACGAGGACATGGCCACCCTTACGCCAGACAGTGCCTTCCGCGCCCCTGGACAAGTTGGACGTTTTCCCCTAGGGGGTGGTCTTCGGGCCCAAGCGCCCTTCGCGCACCCGTTGCCCCTCGCCATCGGCCTGCCCTTCAGACGATGGGGAAAGGACGCGCGTTGGCCTGGGGCCCTTCCTGGCGGGCCGATCGGAACACCGCCGCCAACTGCGCTCGCCCTTCCCCTGCCGCCGCCTGCGTCGGCGCCGCTCGCCCCCCTCCTGCGCGCGCGCGGGGGCGACTCGGAGTTAGACGCGGCAGGCGTGGATGAAATGTGATTTTGGTGGCTCGCAGCGACGCGGCGTCGAGGGCGCGCGGCCCAAGGGCCAGCTTCAGCGCCAAACCGCTGTTTTGAAACGGCCGAACGCCTGAGCCCAAATGGGCAACTACGTCGGGCGACAGAGGAGGATCCATTTTCGTGTTGGCACACGTTGGCATATGCATCGCTCGTACTCAACACGTTCCGTCACTTCAGGGTGCGGCGCAGGCGAAAGCCTCAGCCTTGGAAGTCGTAGTCCTTGTCCCTGGCACTTCAGGGCCATCAGGATGCCCGCCCGACATCGTAGAAGAGGAAGGAACAGAAGACCTCGCCGCCTCGACCGTATCGATGTCCTCTGATGCCATCCAGATGGGAGGGGGGCCCGCCAGGGCAGCTTCGACCTTCGCATCGTGCCCAAGCAAAACCAGAATATTCCCCGGTTGAAGCTCTTGGCGCCGCCGTGCATGAAGCGGGCGCCCACGCGACCATCAGTGAAACACCCTACCTTCCCGATGTTGCCGTTGAGCGAGGTCTGCTTAAGGCCAATAGTCGCCACCAGATATCCGAGAGAAGTGCCGGAGCCCTCCAAGTCTTTGGGGCTATTCACCTGCAACTCTGCCGAAAGAGACCCCTGCCGCTCATTGACGGAGGCCCCTTGCGCATCAGACGACAACTGCATGCTGAGCGGGTTCGTATTTTTGTTGGCTTGCGCAGGCCACTCGCGGTCTCCATGAATACGTCGTTCTTCAAGGTCGCGAACATCCCCTCCAGTTCCTTGAGGAGCTACTGCCCTTCAGCGTCCACGGTAGAACGCACAGCCCCCGACAGCAGCGATCAAAAGCCATCCACACCTGTCCTGACGTCCTCCGACGCCCTGTCCAGGTTCTCCTTAAGCACGCCCTCCATTTCAGCGACCAAACTCGCCATCCTTGAAGGCAGTCGCTTGTCCAGGGAAGCCTCCGCAGCTGAGGCAAGGGACGACTGGAGAGCGAAAACGCTCCTCTGGGTCGTCTGGATCTGCACGGCGAAGTCCGCAGCGGAAGCAGCACCCGAACGAAGAACCTTATTCTCACGAGAGAGGGCAGTGGTATCATTTTGGGCCTCCACGAGAAGTTGATGCTGCCTTAAAACTGACGCGAATTGAGAATCATGGAGTGTATGACTGATTCCAGAAACGAATTCAGCAGCATGGGGATTGAATTGAACAGGATATTCACCAATTGCACGCACCATTGATTACGCTGATGTGGCACACGATCATCCGAAGACAGCCCGTCACGATCGAGAGCTTCAAATATAGGAACCTTTGCTGACTCGCAGTCAAAGAATACCTTTTTACCATAGTCTCCCGTGAGACACACACCCGCCGTCGGAAACCCCTGCGGCGACTCCACAGATTGGGGAAGCTCTGCAAGAACTGCGAGTACTTGGCCAGATTGGCATACCACAAACCGCATTCGTTTCGCGCGCGCCTAAGTTCCACCGCAGGCGAGGGCGCTGTCATGAGACATTGTAAGATTGTCACTTGCACGATGCCATGCGCACATCGTGCTGCACTGAACTTCTGGCTGCGCCTTGAATTCGATTTGCAATTCGACCTGCATTCCGACTCGTGTTTTGCCTTTGCAGTTCGGGTTGCGTGTAGCGGGGCGCCCGCGGGCCTGGACAAACACGAGGCATGCCTGGGAGAGCTGGACCCCGAAGCAGGGTTTTGTTATGGCAGGTTGGTGTCGCAACGACCCCAGAGGTTGCTCTCTAACACCGCATGGGCCGTTCGACCTTGGCAGATCGGCGGCTGATCAATCACCAAATTGCTCCATATTGGCGCTCATTCTACCACGTTCGATGGACAAAGAATCGGATACAAAAATCCCGGGGCACCCCCTTGGACAACCTGGACAATCCATGCTGATTGATGATGACAGGACGGCCTACCCCGAGCACCCCTTGGACAACCCAGCGGGGATTCGGACAACGCCCCTTGGACAAATCTCCCTGGGAGTTTTCTTCTATAAGATATAGTAGGCCACTCGCGGAAATCAACCTTGAACGCGCGCGGCGGGTCGCTGCGCGTCGGCACGGCATGAACCTACCGTACACAAAGCCAAGCCTTTGCGGACGGCAGAACCTGAGGGGCGCCCACAAAAAACGTCGGACCGAGAGGCGCGACCGAACCGCCCACCGCGAGCGAGCGCGAGAAACCACCCCGCAGTTGTGGATCCGGTGCCAGACTGTCAGAGAGAGTACGGTCTGGAATTTTGCTTCGCGTGTCGCGGCGGCGGCCCTGGGGACACGCTGTGACTCGAAAGTGGGTGGAGGTGTCGTCGCTCTGCGCGGCTGGAAGCTAAGAGAAACCTGGGACTCTGTCCTTCCGTCGCCGACACGTGGTGAGCGTGGCGCGCAGGAGGGAGGGAGGAGGGAGAGTGGCGAAAGACCCTGCTGGCCCCCCTCATGGAGGCGCCCCCTCCTGCCCTGCGCGGCGGCGCGGCGAGGCGTGGGCCAGGGAGCGCGCAGGTGGGAACCGAAAACGTGGGGGGAGGGAAAGAAGCTCCCCCCACCGCCCCCCGCCGCCCGCCTAGACCCTCACCCCGGCCCCCTCGCTTTCCCTGGCCCTGAAATCCTTGATTTTCGTCGTTGTAAGAACTGTTTTTTGAAGGCAGATCTGCCTTCAAAAAACCGTTCTTACAGAGTACCCCGGCCCCCTCGCTTTCCCTGGCCCTGAAATCCTTGATTTTCGTCCTTCGTTCGATCGTGGCTTGCCCCCCCTGGCCTGGCCTACCCGTGGCCCGCGCCCCATCCCCGTTGCTCCCCCTGGCCCCCTCGCTGATGGATCGTACAGGAGCCAGGGCACGCGTGCCACGTGACTTTTCCGTATGACAGGCTGGGAATCTCAGAATTTACACCACCATCACCACCACCATCACAACCAACAACAACACGAATCTTCACAATATCAACGCCAACAACAATCAATGTACCTCATGCGCGATCCACACGAAGCATGCGACCATCACGAGAACGATCCCCATCATGGGGGACTATTGTTCTATAGCGGGGGTCCATTATTCCCATTCCCAGAACTCCCGCCCAATGAAGTCTTGCAAAGACCTCCTCCGAGGAAACTCAACATATCCCGCCTCGAAAACGCATGCCCGCGCTTTGCTGCGCCGATGCGAGACCGCCAGGTGGAGCCCCAGCCAAGGGTAAAGCACAAGGAAGTATCGAGCGACAGGATTGTGGGGATGGGGGCTGTCGGCGGCGAGGCAAGGACCTGGCCCTGAATAGAAAAGGAGGAAGTCTCGAGCATGGCCGCTGTTGTTGCTGGGAGCGGCGCCGATGCTCAAGGGAGTACGGCGCTGGTCCTGCGTAGAACAAAACGAAGTCTCGAGCGGGAACGCTGGTTTTGTTGGGACGGCGGTTGTCGGCGGCGAGGAGGAACACCGCCTTGAGTAAGAAGGGAGGAAGTCCTGAGGAAAAAAGGAGGAAGCCTCGAGCGGGAGCGTTGTTCTTGCTGGGAACGGCGCCAAATCAAAAGAGAGCACCCAGCGTAAAATGAGAGAAAGCCTCGGGCGGGAGCGCTGGTTTTGTCGGGACGGCGGCTGTCGGCGGCGAGCAAGAGCACCGCCTTGAGTAACCAACGGAGGAAGTCTCGAGCGGGAGCGTTGTTGTTGCTGGGGGGCGGCGCCGATGAGAGAAAGAGTAGCGCGCCTGTCCTAGGTAAAACGGGAGGAAGTCTCGAGCGGGAGCGCTGGTGTTGTTGAGACGGCTGCTTTCGGCGGCGAGCAAGAGCACCGGCCCTGAGTAAAAATGATCGACCCACGAACCCGGAAAGGAATATAGAAATGTAAGGCATTGCAACATTTCAAAGACACCTGATTGGGCGACGGGCACATGCAATGCTGAATGTATCGATGATGATGTAGTGTGCCGAGGGCTGTGCTGTGCTACGCCGTGCTAAACTGCGATGTGCCATGCCGCGATTGTGCTCTATATAGCGTTGAGGATCGAGTCCTCCCTGGCATCGGAATCCTCACCAAACTGATCTGGAGCGTAAGCTCGAGCTGCCTGAGCAGATGGTAGCTGCCCCAGAACTAATCGACAGGGGGAACATGCCAAGACGACGCGCCGCGAAACGTCCCAAGGGACGCGCCAGGCGACGTGCCAAGGGACGTGCCATGGGCACGCACCGCGGGACGTGCCAAGGGGACGCGCTACGGAACGTGCCAGTGGACGTGCCGAGGGACGTGCCAGGGGACGCTCCGCGCGACGTGCCAGGTGGACTCGCCAAGGAACGCGCCAAGGAACGTGCCAAGGTGCATAGTTGAGTGTATCGATCTTGATGTACCGTGCCGACGGCTGTGCTGTGCTGGGCCGTGCTGAACTGCGATGTGCCATGCCGCGATTGTGCTCTGTATAGCGTTGTGGATCGAGTCCTCCCTGGCATCCGAGTCCTCACCGAACTGATCTGGATCGTAAGCTCGAGCTGCCTGAGCAGATGGTAGCTGCCCCAGAACTAATCGACAGAGGGAACATGCCAGGAGGACGCGCCGCGGAACGTCCCAAGGGACGCGCCAGGCGACGTGCCAGGGGACGTGCCATGCCATGGGCACGCACCGCGGGACGTGCCAAGGGGACGCGCTACGGAACGTGCCAATGGACGTGCACCGCGCGACGTGCCAGGGGGACTCGCCACGGGACGCTCCGCGGAACGTGCCAGGCAACATGCCAGGCTGCAATGCTAAGGGTATCGATATTGATGTACCGTGCCGAGGGCTGTGCTGTGCCTGGGCGACCTGGACACGTGAAAACACGCGTTTCGCTCAAGACGTTGTCAGCACATCCTCATGCTAGACATCCGCCTGGGCAACCTGGACACGTGCAAACAAGCGTCTCGCTCGAGACATCCTCAACAAATGCTCATGCTAGACATCCGCCTGGGCGACCTGGACACGTGAAAACAAGCCTCTGGTTCGAGACATCCTCAACAAATCCTCATGCTAGACATCTGTCTGGGCCACCTGGAGGCGTGAAACCAGGCGTCTCGCTCGAGACATCCTCAAGACCTGGGCACGTGAAAACAAGCAATCCACTTGAGAAATCCTCAGAATTCAGGTCCCCAGGGGAGGACACTCTATAACACAAAACAAGCGTTTTGCTTGAGACATCCTCAACAAATTCTGAAAAACAAGCGTTTCGCTCGAGACATCCTCAAAATTTAATTCGCCGGTCCTACGCGACCTCGTTATTTATCGCAGAATTATTTCGCCGGCCCTACAGCCGTCGAAACCGGGGGGAACCTACTAAAAGAGAACCCTGGGCTCGAGCCCTTTCCGGGAAAAACCAAAGAATTCTAAAATAAGGAATTCGAACCTCTAGGTTGCCGCGTAGAGATCGCAGCCCCGAAACGAGGCAAAGAACAAAACTAGGAATTTACAAACAAGAACCGGACCCGCGACGCGGCATGAAACAAAACAAGGGACGCCCTGGAACAGCAGGGGGAAGATCTGGGGGAAGATGTCGGGAGATCTGAGGAGTGTCCAATGGAAGATTTGGCGCGGCTGCAAAGCGATAAATCTGGAGGAAATCTTTGGCGGAAGATCTGGGGGATATCTGAAGGAACATCTCGGATACAATATTTGGCGGGAAGTCTGGAGGAAGATCTGGAGGGACATCTGAGGGAAGATCTGGTGGAAGATCTGGGCCAAAATCTGGGGAATGTGCTGAGGGAGATTTGGCGGTGTAGTGCGTCGTAAATCTGCAGCAAGATTTGCGGGAAGATCTCGGGAAAAACTGGAGAAAGATCTGAGGGAGACGGTACGGGGAAACATCAGGGTGAAGATCTGGGTGAAGATCTGGAGGACGATCTGAAGGAAGATCTTGTGGAAGATCTGAATCAATATCTGGGTGACTATATGGGAAACATAGGAACAATAGGAACAATTCTGCGGGACAACATCGGGAAAGATCAGAGGAAAAACATGATCGACCCACGAACCCGGAAAGAAATATAGAAATGTAAGGCATGGCAACGTTTCAACGACACCTGATTGGGCGACGGGCACATGCAATGCTGAATGTATCGATCTTGATGTACTGTGCCGAGGGCTGTGCTGTGCTGGGCCGTGCTGAACTGCGATGTGCCATGCCGTGATTGTGCTCGATATAGCGTTGTGGATCGAGTCCTCTATGCATCCGAGTCCTGACCGAACTGATCTGGATCTTAAACTCGAGCTGCCTGAGCAGATGGTAGCTGCCCCAGAACTAATCGACAGACGGGACATGTCAGGAGGACGCGCCGCGAAACGTCCCAAGGGACGCGCCAAGCGACGTGCCGAGGGACGTGCCATGGGCACGCACCGCGGGACGTGCCAAAAGGACGCGCTACGGAACGTGCCAATGGACGTGCCGCGGGACGTGCCAGGGGACGCGCCGCGCGACGTGCCAGGTGGACTCGCCACGGAATGCGCCAAAGAACGTGCCAAGGTGCAATGTTGAGTGTATCGATCTTGATGTACCGTGCCGACGGCTGTGCTGTGCTGGGCCGTGCTGAACTGCGATGTGCCATGCCGCGATTGTGCTCTATATAGCGTTGTGGACCGAGTCCTCCCTGGCATCCGAGTCCTCACCGAACTGATCTGGATCGTAAGCTCGAGCTGCCTGCGCAGATGGTAGCTGCCCCAGAACTAATCGACAGGGGGACATGCCAGGAGGACGCGCCGCGAAACGTCCCAAGGGACGCGTCAGGCGACGTGCCAGGGGACGTGCCATGGGCACGCACCGCGGGACGTGCCAAAAGGACGCGCTATGGAACGTGCCCATGGACGTGCACCGCGAGACGTGCCAGGGGGACTGCCACGGGACGCTCCGCGGAACGTGCCAGGCAACATGCCAGGCTGCAATGCTAAGGGTATCGATACTGATGTACCGTGCCGAAGGCTGTGCTGTGTCTGGGCGACCTGGACACGTGAAAACACGCGTTTCGCTCAAGACTTTGACAGCACATCCTCATGCTACACATCCGCCTGGGCAACCTGGACACATGCAAACAAGCGTCTCGATCGAGACTTCCTCGACACATCCTCATGCTAGACATCCGCCTGGGCGACGAGGACGCGTGAAACCAAGCGTCTCGCTCGAGACATCCTCAACAAAATCCTGGCGCTAGACCTCGGTCTGGGCAACCTGGAGGCGTGAAACCGAGCGTCTCGAGACATCCTCAAGACCTGGGCACGTGAAAACAAGCATTTCACTTGAGTCTTGAGAGATTCCTCTGAATTCAGGTCCCCAGGAGAGATCAATCTACAACACAAAACAAGCGTTTCGCTCGAGACATCCTCAACAAATTATGAAAACGAGCGTTTCGCTCGAGACATCCTCACATTTTAATTCGCCGGCCCTACTCCCGCACGTAATTTATCGCAGAATAATTTCGCCGGCCCTACAGCCGTCGAAACCGGGGGGAACCAACTAAAAGAGAACCCTGGGCTCGAGCCCTTTCAGGGGAAACATGATGGACCCACGAACCCGGAAAGGGATATAGACATGTGGAGCATGGACACGTTTTCATGATACCCAACTGGGCAACACCTCACGAAACATCCCACGAGACACCTCACGAAACAGCCCACGAGACACCTCACGAAACATTCCACGAGACACCTCACGAAACATTTCACGAGACACCCCGCGAAACATTCCACGAGACACCCCACGAAACATTCCACGACGACAGGCAACCACTCAACCAAGGCGGTGTGGTCGTGCTGGGGAGTGGTCGTGCTGGGGTGTGGTCGTGCTGGGGGGTGGTCGTGCTGGGGGGTGGTCGTGCTGGGGGGTGGTCGTGCTGGGGCGTGGTCGTGCTGGGGCGTGGTCGTGCTGGGGCGTGGTCGTGTGGGGCGTGGTGCTGGGGCGTGGTCGTGCTGGGGCGTGGTCGTGCTGGGGTGTGGTCGTGCTGTGGTAAGGTCGTGCTGGGGTGCGGTCGTGCTGGGGTGTGGTCTTGCTGGGGTGGGGTCGTGCTGGGGTGTGATCGTGCTGGGGTGGGGTCGTGCTGGGGTGGGGTCGTGCTGGGGTGTGGTCGTGCTGGGGTGTGGTCGTGCTAGGGTGGGGTCGTGCTGGGGTGGGGTCGTGCTGGGGAGTGGTCGTGCTGGGGTGTGGTCGTGCTGGGGTGTGGTCATGCTGGGGCGTGGTCGTGCTGGGGTGGGGTCGTGCTGGGGTGGGGTCGTGCTGGGGTGGGTTCGTGCTGGGGTGCTCCGCACCCTGTGATTTATCGATCGGGTCGTGCTGGGGTGTGGTCGTGCTGGGGTGTGGTCGTGCTGGGGTGTGGTCGTGCTGGGGTGTGGTCGTGCTGGGGGTGGTCGTGCTGGGGTGTGGTCGTGCTGGGGGTGGTCGTGCTGGGGGCTGTGGTGGCGTGCTGGGGGGTGGTCGTGCTGGGGGGTGGTCGTGCTGGGGCGTGGTCGTGCTGGGGCGTGGTCGTGCTGGGGTGTGGTCGTGCTGTGGTGAGGTCGTGGGGTGTGGTCGTGCTGGGGTGTGGTCTTGCTGGGGTGGGGTCGTGCTGTCGGGTCGTGCTGGGGTGTGGTCGTGCTGGGGTGTGTCGTGCGTGCTGGGTGTGTGGTCGTGCGTCGGGGTGTGGTCGTGCTGTGTCGTGCTGTTGGTCGTGCTGGGGTGTGGTCGTGCTGGGGTGTGGTCGTGCTGGGGGGTGGTCGTGCTGGGGGGTGGTCGTGCTGGGGGGGTGCGTGGGGGGTGGTCGTGCTGGGGCGTGGTCGTGCTGGGGCGTGGTCGTGCTGGGGCGTGGTCGTGCTGGGGCGTGGTCGTGCTGTGGTGAGGTCGTGCTGGGGTGTGGTCGTGCTGGGGTGTGGTCTTGCTGGGGTAGGGTCGTGCTGGGGTCGGGTCGTGCTGGGGTGTGGTCGTGCTGGGGTATGGTCGTGCTGGGGTGGGGTCGTGCTGGGGTGGGGTCGTGCTGGGGTCTGGTCGTGCTGGGGTGTGGTCGTGCTGGGGTATGGTCGTGCTAGGGTGGGGTCGTGCATTTCGCTCGAGACATCCTGCCAAAATTCCAGGAAATCGTACAAAAACAAAGGAATTAGTCGAGACATCATCGAAATTCCTTCGCGCGGGGCGCTTTTCCGCGTCGCGGTCGGCTCTGCAAAACAAGCGTTTCGCTCGAGACATCCTCGGCAAACTCTGCGGAGCAAGCGTTTCGCTCGAGACATCCTCAACACACGAAAAAGTGGCCCGCACCCTGTGATTTATCGATCGGGATTTCAAAAACAAGCGTTTCGCTCGAGACATCCTCAAATTTTAAATTCGCCGGCCTCCTTCGACCTCGTTATTTATCAGGGAAAAAATTCGCCGGCCTCCCTCAAGTTGGCACCGGGGGACAGGTTTACCAACTAAAAGAGAACCCTGGGCTCATGCCCTTTCCGGGAACATGATGGACCCACGAACCCGGAAAGGGATAAAGACATGTGCAGCATGGTCACGTTTTCACGATACCCAACTGGGCGACATCTCACGAAACATCCCACGAGACACCCCGCGAAACATCCCACGAGACACCTCACGAAACATTCCACGAGACACCTCACGAAACATTCCACGAGACACCCTTTGAAACATTCCACGAGACACCCCACGAACAGGCAACCACTCAACCAGACACGCCACGAAACATTCCACGGGGGTGCGACTGGGTGTGGTCGTGCTGGGGTGTGGTCGTGCTGGGGTGTGGTCGTGCTGGGGAGTGGTCGTGCTGGGGTGTGGTCGTGCTGGGGTGTGGTCGTGCTGGGGGGTGGTCGTGCTGGGGGGGTGGTCGTGCTGGGGGGTGGTCGTGCTGGGGGGGTGGTCGTGCTGGGGCGTGGTCGTGCCACCCCGCGAAACATCCCACGAGACACCTCACGAAACATTCCACGAGACACCTCACGAAACATTCCACGAGACACCCTTTGAAACATTCCACGAGACACCCCACGAACAGGCAACCACTCAACCAGACACGCCACGAAACATTCCACGGGGGTGCGACTGGGTGTGGTCGTGCTGGGGTGTGGTCGTGCTGGGGTGTGGTCGTGCTGGGGAGTGGTCGTGCTGGGGTGTGGTCGTGCTGGGGGGTGGTCGTGCTGGGGGGTGGTCGTGCTGGGGGGGTGGTCGTGCTGGGGGGTGGTCGTGCTGGGGGGGTGGTCGTGCTGGGGCGTGGTCGTGCCACCCCGCGAAACATCCCACGAGAACACCTCAGAACAATTCCACGAGACACCTCACGAAACATTCCACGAGACACCCTTTGAAACATTCCACGAGACACCCCACGAACAGGCAACCACTCAACCAGACACGCCACGAAACATTCCACGGGGGTGCGACTGGGTGTGGTCGTGCTGGGGTGTGGTCGTGCTGGGGTGTGGTCGTGCTGGGGAGTGGTCGTGCTGGGGTGTGGTCGTGCTGGGGGGTGGTCGTGCTGGGGGGTGGTCGTGCTGGGGGGGTGGTCGTGCTGGGGGTGGTCGTGCTGGGGCGTGGTCGTGCTGGGGCGTGGTCGTGCTGGGGCGTGGTCGTGCTGGGGTGTGGTCGTGCTGTGGTGAGGTCGTGCTGGGGTGTGGTCGTGCTGGGGTGTGGTCTTGCTGGGGTAGGGTCGTGCTGGGGTCGGGTCGTGCTGGGGTGTGGTCGTGCTGGGGTATTGTCGTGCTGGGGTGGTGTCGTGCTGGGGTGGGGTCGTGCTGGGGTGTGGTCGTGCTGGGGTGTGGTCGTGCTGGGGTATGGTCGTGCTAGGGTGGGGTCGTGCATTTCGCTCGAGACATCCTGCCAAAATTCCAGGAAATCGTACAAAAACAAACAAATTAGTCGAGACATCATCGAAATTCCTTCGCGCGGGGCGCTTTTCCGCGTCGCGGTCGGCTCTGCAAAACAAGCGTTTCGCTCGAGACATCCTCGGCAAACTCTGCGGAGCAAGCGTTTCGCTCGAGACATCCTCAACACACGAAAAAGTGGCCCGCACCCTGTGATTTATCGATCGGGATTTCAAAAACAAGCGTTTCGCTCGAGACATCCTCAAATTTTAATTCGCCGGCCTCCTTCGACCTCGTTATTTATCAGGGAAAAAATTCGCCGGCCTCCCTCAAGTTGGCACCGGGGGACAGGTTTACCAACTAAAAGAGAACCCTGGGCTCATGCCCTTTCCGGGAAAAAAGAAGTCTCGAACGGGAGCGTTGTTGTTGCTGGGGGGGGTTGGGCGGTCCCCCAAACAGCTCGAGCGCGAGCTTCATTTTAAAGGAAAATGCAGCCGTCGCCTCGGCGAGAGCGCCAGGGCGCCTGTAAGGGGTCCAACAGTAATAATTGCTTAGGAATCAACATTCAACAATCACAACAACAAACATTATCATATTGTTCGCTTTTACTTGCCCGTGTGTCCTTCATATCCAGTTCCCCACACCCTTGATACCCGCCCTTTTTGTCTTCGATCACACCCCCTTTGGATGGATTATTTCTCTTTGCGGGGGGCGGCGGGCTTAGACAGGCGGGCAAACCTGAACGGGCGGACAATCTTTCGTGTGGGTACATGTGCCCGCCATTGGAATTGGTATGGGCCCTGCAAAAGGAGGATGGGTAAAACGAGGGAGAACGGGAGGAAGGGAGGGGGAGGGACGAAGGAAGAGGGAAAACGCCAGGAGAGAAGGAGCGAAGAGGGGGGCGGTTGATTAGAGGCAGAAAGAGAGAGAAAGAGAGAGAGAGAGAAAGGAAAACAAACATGATGGACCCACGAACCCGGAAAGGGATATAGACATGTGCAGCATGGTCACGTTTTCACGATATCCAACTGGGCGACACCTCACGAAACATCCCACGAGACACCCCGCGAAACATCCCAGGAGACACCTCACGAAACAACCCACGAGACACCTCACGAAACATTCCACGAGACACCCCGTGAAACATTCCACGAGACACCCCACGAACAGGCAACCACTCACCCAGACACCCCACGAAACATTCCACGGGGGTGCGACTGGGTGTGGTCGTGCTGGGGCGTGGTCGTGCTGGAGTATGGTCGTGTTGGGGTGTGGTCGTGCTGGGGTGTGGTCGTGCTGGGGTGTGGTCTTGCTGGGGTGGGGTCGTGCTGGGGTGGGGTCCGGCTGGGGTGTGGTCGTGCTGGGGTGTGGTCGTGCTGGGGTGTGGTCGTGCTGGGGTGGGGTCGTGCTTGGGTGGGGTCGGGCTGGGGTGTGGTCGTTCTGGGGTGTGGTCGTGCTGGGGTGTGGTCGTGCTGGGGTGGGGTCGTGCTGGGTCGGGGTCGTGCTGGAGTGTGGTCGTGCTGGGGTGTGGTCGTGTTGGGGTGTGGTCGTGCTGGGGCGTGGTCGTGCTGGGGTGGGGTCGTGCTGGAGTGGGGTCGTGCTGGGGTGTGGTCGTGCTGGGGTGGTCCGAACCCTGTGACTTATCGATGCGTGGTCGTGCTGGGGTCGATTCGTGCTGGGGTGTGGTCGTGCTGGTGCTGGGGTGTGGTCGTGCTGGGGTGTGGTCGTGCTGGGGTCCTGCTGGGGTGTGGTCGTGCTGGGGTGTCGTGCTAGGGGGTAGAAAAAACAAATTCTGAAAAACAAGCGTTTCGCTCGAGACATCCTCGACAAATTCTGAAAAACAAGCGTTTCGCTCGAGACATCCTCAAATTTTAATTCGCGGGCGCTCAAAAACAAGCGTTTCGCTCGAGACATCCTCAAATTTTAATTCGCGGGCTCGTTATTTATCAGGGAAAAATTCGCCGGCCTCCTTCGACCTCGTTATTTATCAGGGAAAAAATTCGCCGGCCTCCTTCAAGCAGGCACCGGGGGACAGGTTTACCTACTAAAAGAGAACCCTGGGCTTAAGCCCTTTCCGGGAAAAACAGGTAAAAGAGGTAGAGAGAGAGAGAGAGAAAACATTACCCTGTGACGTACCCAACCCATTTGTATCAATGGAAACGAGGAGTTGGTCGAAACTTGTATGGACAATCAACTTGGTGTGCAAGCTACTTGGGAGGCGTCACTGTGCTGGGCCCCGCCAACAGGCCTCGAAAGTGGCCACAGTTTCACAGATCGCAACCCCCCAGGGATGGCGAGGTCTAATTTGAATCTGCGTGTGGCATCACTGCGCTGGGCCCACCAGCAGGCCGCGAAAGTGGCGACAGTTTCACAGATCGCAGCCCCCCAGGGATGGCGAGGTCTAACTTGAACCCGCCGTGGGTACCCACTGTGCTGGGCCCCCCAGCAGGCCTCGAAAGTGGCGACAGTTTCACAGATCGCAGCCCCCCAGGGATGGCGAGGTCCCATTTGAGTCCGCCGTGGGTACCCACTGTGCTGTTTCACAGATCGCAGCCCCCCAGGGATGGCGAGGTCACATTTGGGTCCGCCGTGGGTACCCACTGTGCTGGGCCCCCCAGCAGCCCTCGAAAGTGGTGACAGTATCGCAGATCGCAGCCCCCCAGGGATGGCGAGGTCTAATTTGAATCTGTCGTGTGTACCCACTGTGCTGGGCCCCCCGGCAGCCCCCGAAAGTGGCGACAGTTTCACAGATCGCAGCCCCCCAGGGATGGCGAGGTCACATTTGAATCCGCCGTCGGTGCAACTGTGCTGGGCTCCCCAGCAACCTCGAAAGTGGCGACAGTTTCACAGATCGCAGCCCCCCAAGGATGGCGCGGTCCCATTTGAGTCCGCCGCGGGTGCAGATTGTGCTGGGATGGCGCGGTCTCATTTGAGTCCGCCGTGGGTACCCACTGTGATCCCCCAGCAGGCCTCGAAAGTGGCGACAGTTTCGCAGATCACAGCCCTCCAGGGATGGCGAGGTCACATTTGAATCCGCCGCGGGTGCAGACTGTGTTGGGCCCCGCCAGCAGGCCCCGAAAGTGACGCCAGTTTCGCAGATCGCAGCCCCCCAAGGATGGCGAGGTCTCATTTGAATCCGCAGCGGGTGCAGACTGTGCTGGGCCCCCCAGCAGGCCTCGAAAGTGGCGACAGTTTCACAAATCGCAGCCCCCCAGGGATGGCGATGTCTAATCTGGGTCCGCCGTGGGTACCCACTGTGCTGGGCCCCCCCCAGCAGCCCTCGAAAGTGGCGACAGTTTCACAGATCGCAGCCCCCCAGGGATGGCGAGGTCTAATCTGACTCTCCGTAAGGCGTCACTTTGCTGGGCCCCCCAGCAGCCCTCGAACATGGCGACAGCTTCGCAGATCGCAGCCCCCCAGGGATGGCGAGGTCTAATCTGAAACCCCGTAAGACGTCATGCTGGGTCACTCAGCAGCCCTCGAAAGTGGCGACAGTTTCACAGATCGCAGCCCCCCAGGGATGGCGAGGTCACATTTGAGTCCGCCGCGGGTGCAGACTGCGCTGGGCCCCCCAGCAGGCATCGAAAGTGGCGACAGCTTCGCAGATCACAGCCCCCCAGGGATGGCGAGGCTCCATTTGAATCCGCCGCGGGTGCAGACTGTGCTGGGCCCCCCAGCAGCCCTCGAAAGTGGCGACAGTTTCGCAGATCGCAGCCCCCCAGGGATGGCGAGGTCCCATTTGAGTCCGCCGCGGGTGCAGACTGTGCTGGGCCCCCCCAGCAGGCCTCGAAAGTGGCGACAGTTTCGCAGATCGCAGCCTCCCAGGGATGGCGAGGTCTAATTTGAATCCGCCGCGGGTGCAGACTGTGCCGGGCAGGCCTCGAAAGTGGCGACAGTTTCGCAGATCGCAGCCCCCCAGGGATGGCGAGGTATAATGTGAATCCGCCGCGGGTGCAGACTGTGTTGGGCCCCGCCAGCAGGCCCCGAAAGTGACGCCAGTTTCGCAGATCGCAGCCCCCCAAGGATGGCGAGGTCTCATTTGAATCCGCAGCGGGTGCAGACTGTGCTGTCTAATCTGGGTCCGCCGTGGGTACCCACTGTGCTGGGCCCCCCCCAGCAGCCCTCGAAAGTGGCGACAGTTTCACAGATCGCAGCCCCCCAGGGATGGCGAGGTCTAATCTGACTCTCCGTAAGGCGTCACTTTGCTGGGCCCCCCAGCAGCCCTCGAACATGGCGACAGCTTCGCAGATCGCAGCCCCCCAGGGATGGCGAGGTCTAATCTGAAACCCCGTAAGACGTCATGCTGGGTCACTCAGCAGCCCTCGAAAGTGACGCCAGTTTCGCAGATCGCAGCCCCCCAAGGATGGCGAGGTCACATTTGAATCCGCCGCGGGTGCAGACTGTGCTGGGCCCCCCAGCAGGCCTCGAAAGTGGCGACAGTTTCGCAGATCGCAGCCCCCCAGGGATGGCGAGGTCACATTTGAATCCGCCGCGGGTGCAGACTGTGCTGGCCCCCCCCAGCAGGCCTCGAAAGTGGCGACAGTTTCACAGATCGCAGCCCCCCAGGGATGGCGAGGTCACATTTGAGTCCGCCGCGGGTGCAGACTGTGCTGGGTCCCCCAGCAGGCCTCGAAAGTGGTGACAGTTTCACAGATCGCAGCCCCCCCAGGGATGGCGAGGTGCAATGGTGATCTCCGTCAGCCGCGGGTGCTAGACTGTGCTGGGCCCCCCAGCAGCCCGAAAGTGGCGACAGTTTCGCAAGATCGCAGCCCCCAGGGATGGCGAAGGCCTAATTTGAACCCGCGCGGGCGGGGGACTGTGGGGCAGGCCTCGAAAGTGGCGACAGTTTCACAGATCGCAGCCCCCCAGGGATGGCGAGGTCTAATTTGAATCTGCGTGTGGCCCTCACTGTGCTGGGCCCCCCAGCAGGCCCCGAAAGTGGCGACAGTTTCACAGATCGCAGCCCCCCAGGGATGGCGAGGTCTAATTTGAATCTGCCCGTGGCCCTCACTGTGCTGGGCCCCCCAGCAGACCTCGAAAGTGGCGACAGTTTCACAGATCGCAGCCCCCCAGGGATGGCGAGGTCTAATCTGAATCCCCGTAGGGCGTCACCCCGCTGGGCCCCCCAGCAGGCCTCGAAAGTGGCGACAGTTTCACAGATCGCAGCCCCCCAGGGATGGCGAGGTCTAATCTGAATCCCCGTAGGGCGTCACTCCGCTGGGCCCCCCAGCAGCCTCGAAAGTGGCGACAGTTTCACAGATCGCAGCCCCCCAGGGATGGCGAGGTCTAATCTGAGTCCCCGTAGGGCGTCACTCCGCTGGGCCCCCCAGCAGCCCTCGAAAGTGGCGACAGTTTCACATATCGCAGCCCCCCAGAGATGGCGAGGTCTAATCTGAATCCCCGTAGGGCGCCACTCCGCTAGGCACCCCAGCAGCCCTCGAAAGTGGCGACAGCTTCACATATCGCAGCCCCCCAGGGATGGCGAGGTCGAACCTGAGTCCCCGTAGGGCGTCACTCCGCTGGGCCCCCCCAGCAGCCCTCGAAAGTGGTGACAGTTTCACAGATCGCAGCCCCACCAGGGATGGCGAGGTCTAATCTGAGTCCCCGTAGGGCGTCACTCCGCTGGGCACCCCAGCAGCCCCCGAAAGTGGCGACAGTTCCACAGATCGCAGCCCCCCCAGAGATGGCGAGGTCTAATCTGAGTCCCCGTAGGGCGTCACTCCGCTGGGCCCCCCAGCAGCCCTCGAAAGTGGCGACAGTTTCACAGATCGCAGCCCCACCAGGGAGGCGGGAGGAGGCGGGAGGAGGAGAAGGAAGGTGGAGACCACAGTGCTCTATTCAAAACGAGTACCCAACGCAGGAGGGTTGGGAATTACCCTGTGACGTACCCAACCCATTTGTATCAATGGAAACGAGGAGTTGGTCGAAACTTGTATGGACAATCAACTTGGTGTGCAAGCTACTTGGGAGGCGTCACTGTGCTGGGCCCCGCCAGCAGGCCTCGAAAGTGGCCACAGTTTCACAGATCGCAACCCCCCAGGGATGGCGAGGTCACATTTGAATCTGCGTGTGGCATCACTGCGCTGGGCCCACCAGCAGGCCGCGAAAGTGGCGACAGTTTCGCAGATCACAGCCCCCCGGGGATGGCGAGGTCTAACTTGAACCCGCCGTGGGTACCCACTGTGCTGGGCCCCCCAGCAGGCCTCGAAAGTTGCGACAATTTCACAGATCGCAGCCCCCCAGGGATGGCGAGGTCCCATTTGAGTCCGCCGTGGGTACCCACTGTGCTGGGCCCCCCAACAGGCCTCGAAAGTGGCGCGACAGTCTCACAGATCGCAGCCCCCCAGGGATGGCGAGGTCACATTTGGGTCCGCCGTGGGTACCCACTGTGCTGGGCCCCCCAGCAGCCCTCGAAAGTGGTGACAGTTTCGCAGATCGCAGCCCCCAGGGATGGCGAGGTCTTATTTGAATCTGCCGTGTGTACCCACTGTGCTGGGCCCCCCAGCAGCCCCCGAAAGTGGCGACAGTTTCACAGATCGCAGCCCCCCAGGGGTGGCGAGGTCACATTTGAATCCGCCGTGGGTGCAGACTGTGCTGGGCCCCCCAGCAAGCCTCGAAAGTGGCGACCGTTTCACAGATCGCAACCCCCCAAGGATGGCGCTGTCCCACTTCAGTCCGCCGCGGGTGCAGATTGTGCCGGGATGGCGCGGTCTCATTTGAGTCCGCCGTGGGTACCCACTGTGATCACCCAGCAGGCCTCGAAAGTGGCGACAGTTTCGCAGATCACAGCCCTCCAGGGATGGCGAGGTCACATTTGAATCCGCCGCGGGTGCAGACTGTGCTGGGCCCCCCAGCAGCCCTCGAAAGTGGCGGGCCCGCCCGACAGCGGGCCCCCCAGCAGCCCTCGAAAGTGGCGACAGTTTCACAGATCGCAGCCCCCCAGGGATGGCGAGGTCTAATCTGACTCTCCGTAAGGCGTCACTTTGCTGGGGCCCCCAGCAGCCCTCGAACGTGGCGGCAGCTTCGCAGATCGCAGCCCCCCAGGGATGGCGAGGTCTAATCTGAATCCCTGTAAGACGTCATGCTGGGCCCCTCAGCAGCCCTCGAAAGTGGCGACAGTTTCGCAGATCGCAGCCCCCCAGGGATGGCGAGGCCTAATTTGAACCCGCCGCGGGCGCAGACTGTGCTGGGCCCCCCAGCAGCCCTCGAAAGTGGCGACAGTTTCGCAGATCACAGCCCTCCAGGGATGGCGAGGTCACATTTGAATCCGCCGCGGGTGCAGACTGTGCTGGGCCCCCCAGCAGGCCTCGAAAGTGGCCACAGTTTCGCAGATCGCAGCCCCCCAGGGATGGCGAGGTCACATTTGAATCCGCCGCGGGTGCAGACTGCGCTGGCCCCCCCCCAGCAGGCCTCGAAAGTGGCGACAGTTTCACAGATCGCCGCCCCCCAGGGATGGCGAGGCCACATTTGAATTCGCCGCGGGTGCAGACTGTGCTGGGCCCCCCCAGCAGGCCTCGAAAGTGGCGACAGTTTCGCAGATCGCAGCCCCACCCAGGGATGGCGAGGTCCAATGTGAATCCGCCGCGGGTGCAGACGGTGCTGGGCCCCCCAGCAGCCCTCGAAAGTGGCGACAGTTTCGCAGATCGCAGCCCCCCAGGGATGGCGAGGTCACATTTGAATCCGCCGCGGGCGCAGACTGTGCTGGGCAGGCCTCGAAAGTGGCGACAGCTTCACAGATCGCAGCTCCCCAGGGATGGCGAGGTCACATTTGAACCCGCCGCGGGTGCAGACTGTGCTGGGCCCCGCCAGCAGGCCTCGAAAGTGGTGACAGTTTCGCAGATCGCAGCCCCCCCAGGGATGGCGAGGTCACATTTGAATCCGCCGCGGGTGCAGACGGTGCTGGCCCCCCCCAGCAGCCCTCGAAAGTGGCGACAGTTTCGCAGATCGCAGCCCCCCAGGGATGGCGAGGTCTAATCTTAATCCCCGTGAGGCGTCACTCCGCTGGGCCCCCCAGCAGCCCTCGAAAGTGGCGACAGTTTCACAGATCGCAGCCCCCCAGGGATGGCGAGGTCTAATCTGAGTCCCCGTAGGGCGTCACTCCGCTGGCCCCCCAGCAGCCCTCGAAAGTGGCGACAGTTTCACAGATCGCAGCCCCCCAGGGATGGCGAGGTCTATCTGAGTCCCCGTAGGGCGTCACTCCGCTTGGCCCACCCCAGCAGCCCTCGAAAGTGGCGACAGTTCCACAGATCGCAGCCCCCCAGGCGATGGCGAGGTCTAATCTGAGTCCCCGTAGGGCGTCACTCCGCTGGGCCCCCCAGCAGCCCTCGAAAGTGGCGACAGTTTCACAGATCGCAGCCCCCCCAGGGAGGCGGGAGGAGGCGGGAGGAGGAGAAGGAAGGTGGAGACCACAGTGCTCTATTCAAAACGAATACCCAACGCAGGAAGGTTGGGAATTACCCTGTGACGTACCCAACCCATTGTATCAATGGAAACGAGGAGTTGGTCGAAACTTGTATGGACAATCAACTTGGTGTGCAAGCTACTTGAGAGGCGTCACTGTGCTGGGCCCCGCCAACAGGCCTCGAAAGTGGCTTCAGTTTCGCAGGTCGCAACCCCCCAGGGATGGCGAGGTCACATTTGAATCTGCGTGTGGCATCACTGCGCTGGGCCCACCAGCAGGCCGCGAAAGTGGCGACAGTTTCGCAGATCGCAGCCCCCCAGGGATGGCGAGGCCTAACTTGAACCCGCCGTGGGTACCCACTGTGCTGGGCCCCCCAGCAGGCCTCGAAAGCGGCGACAATTTCACAAATCGCAGCCCCCCAGGGATGGCGAGGTCCCATGTGAGTCCGCCGTGGGTACCCACTGTGCTGGGCCCCCCAACAGGCCTCGAAAGTGGCGACAGTTTCACAGATCGCAGCCCCCCAGGGATGGCGAGGTCACAGTTGGGTCCGCCGTGGGTGCCCACTGTGCTGGGCCCCCCAGCAGCCCTCGAAAGTGGTGGCAGTTTCGCAGATCGCAGCCCCCCAGGGGTGGCGAGGTCTAATTTGAACCTGCCGTGTGTAACACTGTGCTGGGCCCCCCAGCAGCCCCCGAAAGTGGCGACAGTTTCACAGATCGCAGCCCCCCAGGGATGGCGAGGTCACATTTGAATCCGCCGTGGGTGCAGACTGTGCTGGGCCCCCCAGCAAGCCTCGAAAGTGGCGACCGTTCCACAGATCGCAGCCCTCCAAGGATGGCGCGGCCCCATTTGAATCCGCCGCGGGTGCAGATTGTGCTGGGATGGCGCGGTCTCATTTGAGTCCGCCGTGGGTACCCACTGTGATCCCCCAGCAGGCCTCGAAAGTGGCGACAGTTTCGCAGATCACAGCCCTCCAGGGATGGCGAGGTCACATTTGAATCCGCCGCGGATGCAGACTGTGCTGGGCCCCCCAGCAGGCCTCGAAGATGGCGACAGTTTCGCAGATCGCAGCCCCCCAGGGATGGCGAGGTCACATTTGAGTCCGCCGCGGGTGCAGACTGCGCTGCCCCCCCCCCCCCCCCCAGCAGGCCTCGAAAGTGACAACAGTTTCGCAGATCGCAGTCCCCCAGGGATGGCGAGGTCCCATTTGAGTCCGCCGCGGGTGCAGACTGCGCTGGGCCCCCCAGCAGGCACCGAAAGTGGCGACAGTGTCGCAGATCACAGCCCCCCTCAGGGATGGCGGGGCCCCATTTGAGTCCGCCGCGGGTGCAGACTGCGCTGGGCCCCCCAGCAGGCCTCGAAAGTGGCGACAGCTTCGCAGATCGCAGCCCCCAGGGATGGCGAGGTCACATTTGGGTCCGCCGCGGGTGCAGACTGTGCCGGGCCCCCCCCAGCAGGCGTCGAAAGTGGCGACAGTTTCGCAGATCGCAGCCCCCCAGGGATGGCGAGGTCACATTTGAATCCGCCGCGGGTGCAGACTGTGCTGGGCAGGCCTCGAAAGTGGCGACAGTTTCGCAGATCGCAGCCCCCCAGGGGTGGCGATGTATAATGTGAATCCGCAGCGGGTGCAGACTGTGTTGGGCCCCGCCAGCAGGCCCCGAAAGTGGCGCAGGTTTCGCAGATCGCAGCCCCTCCAGGGATGGCGAGGTCTAAGTTGAATCCGCCGCGGGTGCAGACTGTGCTGGGCCCCCCCCAGCAGGCCTCGAAAGTGGCGACAGTTTCGCAGATCGCAGCCCCCCCCGAGGGATGGCGATGTCTAATCTGGGTCCGCCGTGGGTACCCACTGTGCTGTGCCCCCCAGCAGGCCCCGAAAGTGGCGCAAGTTTCACAGATCGCAGCCCCCCAGGGATGGCGAGGTCGAATATGATTCTCCGTAAGGCGTCACTTTGCTGGGCCCCCCAGCAGCCCTCGAACGTGGCGACAGCTTCGCAGATCGCAGCCCCCCAGGGATGGCGAGGTCTAATCTGAATCACCGTAAGACGTCACGCTGGGCCCCTCAGCAGCCCTCGAAAGTGGCGACAGTTTCGCAGATCGCAGCCCCCCAGGGATGGCGAGGTCACATTTGAATCCGCCGCGGGTGCAGACTGTGCTGGGCCCCCCAGCAGGCATCGAAAGTGGCGACAATTTCGCAGATCACAGCCGTCCAGGGATGGCGAGGTCACATTTGAATCCGCCGCGGGTGCAGACTGTGCTGGCCCCCCCAGCAGGCCTCGAAAGTGGCTACAGTTTCGCAGATCACAGCCCCCCAGGGATGGCGAGGTCACATTTGAATCCGCCGCGGGTGCAGACTGTGCTGCCCCCCCCCCCCCCCCCCAGCAGGCCTCGAAAGTGGTGACAGTTTCGCAGATCGCAGCCCCCCCAGGGATGGCGAGGTCGAATTTGAATCCGCAGCGGGCGCAGACTGTGCTGAGCAGGCCTCGAAAGTGGCGACAGCTTCACAGATCGCACCCCCCCAGGGATGACGAGGTCACATTTGAATCCGCCGCGGTTGCAGACTGTGCTGGGCACCGCCAGCAGGCCTCGAAAGTGGTGACAGGTTCGCAGATCGCAGCCCCCCCAGGGATGGCGAGGTCACATTTGAACCCGCCGCGGGTGCAGACGGTGCTGCCCCCCCCCCAGCAGCCCTCGAAAGTGGCGACAGTTTCACAGACCGCAGCCCCCCAGGGATGGCGAGGTCGAATCTGAATTCCCTAAGGGCGTCACTTCGCTGGGCCCCCCAGCAGCCCTCGGAAGTGGCGACAGTTTCACAGATCGCAGCCCCCCAGGGATGGCGAGGTCTAATCCGAGTCACCGTAGGGCGTCACTTCGCTGGGCCCCCCAGCAGCCCTCGGAAGTGGCGACAGTTTCACAGATCGCAGCCCCCCAGGGATGGCGAGGTCTAATCCGAGTCACCGTAGGGCGTCACTCCGCTGGGCCCCCCAGCAGCCCTCGAAAGTGGCGACAGTTTCACAAATCGCAGCCCCCCAGAGATGGCGAGGTCTAATCTGAGTCCCCGTAGGGCGCCACTCCGCTAGGCACCCCAGCAGCCCTCGAAAGTGGCGACAGCTTCACATATCGCAGCCCCCCAGGGATGGCGAGGTCGAACCTGAGTCCCCGTAGGGCGTCACTCCGCTGGGCCCCCCCAGCAGCCCTCGAAAGTGGTGACAGTTTCACAGATCGCAGCCCCACCAAGGATGGCGAGGTCGAATCTGAGTCACCGTGGGGCGTCACTCCGCTGGGCACCCCAGCAGCCCCCGAAAGTGGCGACAGTTCCACAGATCGCAGCCCCCCCAGAGATGGCGAGGTCTAATCTGAGTCCCCGTAGGGCGTCACTCCGCTGGGCCCCCCAGCAGCCCTCGAAAGTGGCGACAGTTTCACAGATCGCAGCCCCACTAGGGAGGCGGGAGGAGGCGGGTGGAGGAGAAGGAAGGTGGAGACCACAGTGCTCTATTCAAAACGAGTACCCAACGCAGGAGGGTTGGGAAAAAAGGAAAGAAAGAGAGAGAGAGAGAGAGAGAGAGAGAGAAAGAAAGAAAGAGGGAGGGAGGAGGCAGGAGAGGGGAGGGAAAAGGGAAGACGGAAAGGAAGGAGAGGGGATAGGGCAGATATGCATAAGGACGAGGTAAGAGAGGAGGGAGAGAGACGGGAGGAGAGGAGGGATGAGGAAGAAGGAAGGAGAAGCAGGAAGGTAAGAGCGTAAATGTTCGAGGAAGTGCTCGGCGAAAGCGCCGTTCCTGAAGGAAGTCTCGGGCGGGAGCCCACGACGGGCGGGCGATCCCCTGACGGGTGGGTCGGGCGGGTGGGACATTCAAGCGGGATACCTGAGTATGGCGAGAGCGCGATTCCTAAGCAAATTGTGACGGCGTCCTTGGCGCAGCGTGTTTCCTGAGCGTCGAAAGCGCGATTGCTGAATAAATTGCACGGTAGTCACAAGCGAGAGCGCAATTCCTGAATAACATGTGAGGGGTTCTCTGGCGGGAGCGGGGGACTTGATTACATTGCGAAGAAGTCTTGACTCAATTGAGAGGAAGGCTCAAGCAGGAGCGCCGTTCCTGAGTAAATTGTGAGGAAGTCTCAGATGGGAGCGGGGGTCATGACTAAATTGCGCGGAAGTCACAACCTGGAGCACCGATCCGGAGTAAATTGTGAAGAATTCTAAAGCGGGAGCGGGAGCCCCGAGTAAATTTAAATGTTTTTTTTTTTGTTTTTTTTTTTTTAAAAGCGGGAGCCGTTGTTGTTGCAATCGGGGGGGCCAGGGGCGCAGTTTGAGCATCCAGACTTCCCCTGTCAAAACACAGGGTGCGAGCGTCGAGGGGCACACTTTGATGGAGGAAACATGATCGACCCACGAACCCGGAAAGGAATATAGAAATGTAAGGCATGGCAACGTTTGAAAGACACCTGATTGGGCGACGGGCAAATGCAATGCTTAATGTATCGATTTGATGTACCGTGCCGAGAGCTGTGCTGTGCTGCGCCGTGCTGAACTGCGATGTGCCATGCCGCGATTGTGCTCTATAGCGTTGTGGATCGAGTCCTCCTTTGCATCCGAATCCTGATCGAACTGATCTGGATCTTAAGCTCGAGCTGCCTCAGCACATAGTAGCTGCCTCAGAGCTAACTGACAGGAGAACATGCCAGGAGGACGCGCCGCGGAACGTCCCAAGGGACGCGCCAGGCGACGTGCCAAGGGACGTGCCACGAAGACGCACCGCGGGACGTGCCGAGGGGACGCGCTACGGAACGTGCCAATGGACGTGCCAATGGACGTGCCAGGAGACGCGCCGCGCGACGTGCCAGGGGGACTCGCCACGGGACGCGCAACGGAACGTGCCGAAGTTGCAATGCTGAGTGTATCGATCTTGATGTACCGTGCCGTGGGCTGTGCTGTGCTGCGCTGTGCTGAACTGCGACGTGCCATGCCGCGATTGTGCTCTATAGCGTTGTGGATCGAGTCCTCCTTTGCACACGAGTCCTGACCGAACCGACCTAGATCTTAAGCTCGAGCGGCCTCAGCACATAGTAGCTGCCCCAGAGCTAATGGACAGGGGGACATGCCAGGAGGACGCGCCGCGGAACGTCCCAAGGGACGCGCCAGGCGACGTGCCAAGGGACGTGCCATGGGCACGCACCGCGGGACGTGCCAAGGGGGACGCGCTACGGAACGAGCCAATGGACGTGCACCGCGCGACGTGCCAGGGGGACTCGCCACGGGACGCTCCGCGGAACGTGCCAGGCAACGTGCCAGGCTGCAATGCTAAGTGTATCGATATTGATGTACCGTGCCGAGGGCTGTGCTGTGCCTGGGCGACCTGGACACGTGAAAACACGAGTTTCGCTCAAGACGTTCTCAGCACATCCTCATGCTAGACATCCGCCTGGACAACCTGGACACGCGCAAACAAGCGTCTCGATCGAGACTTCCTCGACACCGCCTCATGCTAGACATCCGCCTGGGCAACTTGGACACGTGAAAACAAGCCTCTGGTTCGAGACATCCTCAACAAATCCTCATGCTAGACACCCGTCTGGACAACCTGGAGGCGTGAAACTAAGCGTCTCGCTCGAAACATCCTCAAAACCTGGGCACGTGAAAACAAGCATTTCACCTGAGAGATCCTCTGAATTGAGGTCCCCAGGAGAGCACAATATATAATACAAAACAAGCGTTTCGCTCGAGACATCCTCAACAATTTCTGAAAACCAAGCGTTTCGTTCGAGACATCCTCAAATTTTAATTCGCCGGCCCTACTCCCGCACGTAATTTATCGCAGAATAATTTCGCCGGCCCAAGTCGCAGGGGGGCCGGGGGGTTAACCTACTAAAAGAGAACCCTGGGCCCGCGCCCTTTCCGGGAAAAATGAAATGCACCGGTGAGGGGGATCTACAATAATTATTATTCTTCAGCAGTGAGAGTTCAACTACAACAACAACATAACAACAACAACAACAACAACAACAACAACAACAACAACAACAACAACAACAACAACAACAACAACAGCAGCAGCAGCAGCAGCAACAACAACAAGCACACAAAACGCTCCCGAGCCGCCCCGCCTGGGTATCCCGCCTCGTGCCATTGACGAATGACGACTGCAGGCCGCGGTGTTCCCTGGTTACCCCGCCTCGCGCTCTTGGGCTGGGATCGCCCGAGTAGAATGATCCAGGCGTTGTGAATATCGTCTTCGGTGGAGCTCCCTATGGGGCCACGAAACGTGTGAGGAACGTGCCGAAATTGGCACGGCGAGCGCATGGGAACGCAACCACTGGGGACGTCGGTGGGGTTCCAGATGGGGTCATAAAGCGTGCGAGGGGTAGACCGAAATGGGCAGGGCGCGGACGCATGCGAATACCGCCGATGGGACCTTCGGTGGCGCCCCCCAATGGGGCTACGAAACATGTGCATGGTGAACCGAACTGGACAAGGCGGGCCTTCGGTTGCGCTCCGTATGGGGTCTCGAAGCGTGTGCGAGGTGTGCCGAAATAAGCGGGGCGGGCGCGTGCGAACACCGCCAACGTGTGAGGTAGGTAGGTGACGACATGAATGCGGTCGGTAGGCGCATGCGAACGCAGCCTCTGGGGCCGTCGGTGGAGCTCACAGTGTGGCCACGAAACGTGTGAGGGGGGCGCCGAAAAAGGTGCGGTGGGCACATGCGAACGCAGCCACTGAAGCCTTCTGTGGAGCCCCCTATGGGGCCACGAAGCGTGTGAGGGGTGTGCCAACATGGGCGCGGTGGGCGCATGCGAGCGCAGCCAATGAGGCCTTCGGTGGAGCTCCTTGTAGGTCCACGAAACGTGTGAGTGGTGTGCTTACACGGGTGCGGCGGGCGCATGCAAGCGCAGCCACTGAAGCCTTCGGTGGAGCTCCCTGTGGGGCCACGGAACGTGTGCGGGGTGTGCTGGCATAAGTGCGGTGGGCACATGCGAACGCAGCCTCAGGAGTCATCAGTGGAGCTCCCTATTGGGGCACAAAACGTATGAGGGGTGTGGTGAGATGGGTGAGGTGGGCGCATGCGAACGCAGCCACTGCAGCCTTCGGTGGAACTCCCTATTCAGGGCACAAACAAACCTACCTCGCTTTTGAGCACCCTCACTTCCAAGAGATACCAAGCGACGCCAAAGTACGGCCTGCGCTGGTCAGGCCGCTTGACGAGGAGGCGCGTGGTATGACTTGGTTTTGCCTGGAAGCGAAAGCGGGGTAGGTAATTTACGCTCTGACTATTGGGCTACGAAGCGTGTGAGGGGTATGCTGACAGTGGTGCGGCGGGCGCGTGCGAACGCAGCCACTGTGGCCTTCGGAGGAGCTCCCTATTGGGCCACGGAACGTATGCGGATTGTGCCGACATGTGCGCGGTGGGCACATGCGAACACAGCCACCGGGGCCTTCGGTGGAGCTCCCTGAATGGCCACGTAACGTGTGACGGGTGTGCCGACATGGGCGCGGCTGGCGCATGCGAGCGCAGCCACTGAGGTCTTCGGTGGAGCTCCCTGTGTAGCCACGAAGCGTGTGCGGGTTGTGCCGACGTGTGTGCGGTGGGCACATGCGAACGCAGCCAGTGGGGCCTTCGGTGGAGCTCCCTGGGGGGCCACGTAACGTGTGACGGGTGTGCCGACATGGGCGCGGTGGGCGCATACGAACGCAACCGCTGGGGCCGTCGGTGGAGCTCCTCACGAGGCGTGCGAAGGGTGTTCCGAAATGGGTGCGGCGGGCGCAGGCAAGCGCAGCCACTGAGGCCTTCAGTGGGGCTCCCTATGGGGCCACGAAGTGTGTGAGGGGTGTGCTGAGATGTGTGAGGTGGGCGCATGCGAACGCAGCCAATGGGGCCTTCGGTGGAGCTCACAATGGGGCTACGAAGCGTATGAGGGGTGTACCGTATGCGGAGGGCAGAGGCAGGGATGGGAGGAAGGAGGGGCAGCGGGACAAGGAGAACGCGGCGCGCTGTCTCATCAAAACGAGGACCCATCGTACAGGATGGTTGGGAAAAACATGTTTTCCGGCGACGCCCGGATCAGAAGGAGAGCAGCCCCGCCCCCACCCCGCAAGGGCGGGCGCCGGTCCGTGGCGTTCTGGCGCAGCGCGATGTCCACGGCGCCGCCCCCGCTGGCTGGAGGTGCCCCAAGGCCGGTGCACCGCGGGGGTTGATCCACGACTCCTGACGTCCCGGAAAAATGCGTCTCGGGATTTTGTGCATTTGACCCTTCTCCGCCTCCTCCTCCTCCTCCTCCTCCTCCTCTTGATCTTGCCCGTGCCCTCTTCAGCATCATCATCCTGAGCCCTGCCTGCTCGCCTCTTATCTTCCTCGGCATGCCTCTACATTCTCTGTTCCTGTATTCTCTTCCTGCCTTCCTTCTCCTCCCCTTTCGTCCGGTCCTCCTGCATCCGTTCCCCCTGCTGATGCTCCTGCTGCACTTCCTGCCTTCTGCCACGATGACGTTGGCCACCTCGTCTTGATGGCTCGTACAATTGCGGCCCGGGCCGTTTCTCCGTCCTCCCCTCTCCTTCGTCCTCTCGTGGTGTAAAGTTCGGGCTCGAGAGGCCGTCGCGTTTCAGCAAGGTTGCGCCATAATTACCTTTCTTGAGCCCAGCGCCGCGTGGTGACGGGCCGCTGGTGATATGCGGCTATGAGGCTCCATTGGAACTTCATTGTGGGCCCGCTCGGGTGGCATCTTCTTGAGCGCCAAGGTGGCGAAGGACTTCGAAGAGTAGTTGCTTTGTCAACTCGGCCACAGAGGGCCACATTGTCCAGGCAAACAATGCGAGAATCATGGCTCCTTGGGCTCGCTGGAGCCGTGTGCAGGCGAAATTGCATGCGGAGTCAGGAGTGTGCATGATGCTGGTGACTGACACTTAGAATCCCTTCTCCTCAGCGTGGACCGTTTGCGATCAGACTTAGGGGGTGCAAATGGCCAGTCTGTGAGATAAGGGCAGGGTGTTCACTGAACACTGAGCCGAAACATGGACAGAGTACTCCAGCTTGTCCGACTGCAGCGTGACAAGGCCTTGGCTGCGCCGGGAAAGCAAGTCATGAGAGCGGAGCTGGGCAAGATCGGGACCGATATGAGCAAGCCACCTCATCCCCCAAAGTTTGTCGCGACGGGGCATAACGAAAAACAAAGAAGGACGCTGTAATCAGGTAGATCGTCTGGGGTGTCATCAACTGTGCGAGCCACTTTCGGCTGAACCGAGCTGGCGACACCATGGTGGCAAGTGCTTTCGTCGGAAGGATGATGTGGACATTCTACGATGTTCGCCCTTCTTCTCGCCGATGCTCGATGGAGTAGCAGGCCCAGGGCTGGTCCGAGACATTCAAGGAGATGGGGGCACAGCTCGAGCCGCTGCTCACGAGGGGTGGGGCGGACATCGTCATCGCTGTGGCTTGGCGACAAGCTCTACGCGAACGACATCAACATAACGTCCAACGACGTACCTCATCACGGAAACGACCGCACAGCCAGGGTCGCCGCAGTCACTGGCCAATCGCCAATCGTAGGTGAAGACCTCGTCCCCGAGTGGCAGTGCTCGTCATCGGATAATCGAGCAACTCCACGGAAGAGGCTGAATAACGCTGCAACAACCATCAAATAGGAACGGCTACCAACCGCGTTGGTAGAGTCACGGCAAAGGTGGTTCCGAGCACTACAAGCATGGGAGTCTATCGCATCGCGAAGTGGGTGACTGGCTGTAGACTCAGGAGTTGACAAAGTGTGTAACATGGTAGGAAAAGATGTCGTGTTGGCGGTGGCACTTGAACAGGCGATAGCCAACGGCAGTTGCGACTACCTCATCAACTCGCTGGCTGCTGATCTCGCGCGTTTGCGCCTGTACTGGTATTCGTCACGTGCCAGGACGTATAATGTCGAAGCCGAGAGTGACTGGAAGCGTCCCGAGTCGCACAAGGGGGGAAGCTGGATGAGCCAGGTCTAGTAGGCATGCGCGGGCGAATTCTTGGAAACAAGCTACGGCTCCGACGTCGCGGCGGAGGCGACCGACGAGGATCGCTTGAAATCAACATCCATCGACCCCAAGGCAGACACGAAATCGACGAAGACCATGCCGATCACCATGAGCACCAACCATGGTCAAGGAGAACAACAGGACGCGACGATGATGAACGGGACGGCATGTGACGCCAAAATAACACCGAGAGCGACTGACGAGGAAGTCGCGGAGAGGTTGAAGAAGAGAGCCACGATCACCAAGCACCTGATAGCGGTGTTGGACAGGACCAACGCGGATAAAGAGGCCGCGGCTGAAGATGTCACTGCAACCCTTCATGTGCCGAAGTGCAACGAAAGGGAGGAGCGCGCTTGTCAGAAAGTTACGTGTGCGTGGTTTTGATGTTGATTGGCCTGCCCGAGGCTAGGCGATAAGTGCTGGGGTGTTCTCGTCATCCAGGCGTTCTGCAGTCGTAAGGAATTAACTCAAGCCGCAACGTATGCGAGACGATCGGAAACGGCATCTGTTTCGTCTGGCCTGTCTCGATTGCGGAGGCGGTCGAGTGCGAGGTCAAGGTCACGCGGCGGAGACTAGCGGGACATGGCGAGAATCAGATGCTTTGCCCACGGGCACGTGAAGGGCGTGGAGGAGCTGACCAGGAAGGCAACATACGCGACACGGTCGATGGCTGCCCGAGGTCCAGGATCTGTGGCGAAGGATCATCGCGAGGGCGGGCTGTGGGAGCATCGCCGATGGCAGGGCGGTTCTCGCCCGTCTGGGTGGTGGCCAATTGGCGGGCCACGAATCGAGGTCCGCAACGGCGCGGAACAGGGAGGCGGAACCCAGGGACGCGGGGACTTACCCAAACTCATCGCGAGACAGGTGCCGGTCTGGAAGGCGGGCGCGAGTGGGCTGGAGGCGGCGAGCTTGTCCAAGAGGAGGGGGATCATCGTTTTCAGCGACACGCTGGTCTCTATGTGGTTCCTGAGGAAAGGGGGGTGACCAGCTCCTTGATCACTGCATTCGGCTCGGCAATCTGCTGGCGTCCCCATGGTCTATGGGATACACTTGGTGCTTTGCTGGGTAGCCTTGGAGTACAACATCGCCGACGGCCCCAGTCAAGTTCTCAGCATGGGGAGGCGGAGGCTACGAGCGAGGAGCACACATAGTATGACATACCGAAACATGCGAGGGTGCTGCTCGATATAACGGGGCGAGTGAAACACCACGAGTTCGACTACGTGATTGGCAGGGTTTTTTACTGGCAAGTGGGAGGCCGACTTGATGTTTGTGGCTGTACATCTCTTGGGCGATGTCGACCCAATGTCGACGGCTGCGCTTCTTTTCAGAGTGGATTCACCAAATATCTCTGGGCTGTCCATCTTTCCTGGAGGTGGGGGTTCGACCCGATGCCAGGACGAATGGGGCAAGGAGAGTCTACGCACAGCTGCACGTCCAAACTACTGGTTTCTCTTCATGGTGATGTCCATCCAGGTGGTTGGCCCCGTGAGGCGTACATCGAATCATCTCTTCAGTCCAGGGAAAGGCGCTGACCCACAATAGCTGCTTAACGGTTCATACCATCGGCGACGAAAATACATAATGTCGCTTACGAGCGAACAGTGCGAGAGCCTTTGGTGTATAATGAAGGGCATGGCCGCCCATTCTCTGCGGCTCCTGAACGAGATGGGGCGACGGCCACGTATGCATCGGACACTCGCTACGTTAGAAGGGTTTGGGCTCTCGCGTGGGAGCCATTTGCTCAACAATGCAATGAGGTCAAAAGGGCCAACATATGCCACTCAAGACTATGGACTCGGCAGTTGAATGGGTGTGCACGGTCGGCGCTGTGTGCAATGAGTGTGCGATGATGTTGCAGCTGGACGGGGGGCCTTGTGAACAAGACGGGTCACTGCTCAGGTGTGAGGACTTCTCGATGGATAAACGCTGGTAACATGACGCTTCGCATGTAAAACATGTCACGAGGAGAGAACGACGGGCTTAAGACAGAGCGCACACATAAATGATCGAAGCACGAAGGCCATCCTGCAGCTATTTGCTGTGCACGCACACATCAAATTAGTGTCGCAGAATTTGGAGTGAGGCTTCGGTTTCGCTTGGACTGGAGCTTCGCTCAGGCCCGTCTCGCTTCGGGCCCGCTCGGTCTCTCAGGGACCAGGCCCACCACACAGGATCCATCGTGTTGGTACTACAACGGCCTGTGGGGCGTTGCCAGGTCAATTACCGCGGGCGGGCCCGTGGAAGCCCTGCGAGTGCTCTTAAGTACCCCAACCCCACCTCTGCAACTCTTACTAATGCTGGAAAAATGCTCGTCGCCACTGTGGTTGAGGTCGTTGCTCGGGCTTCTTTTTGCTCATACGCTACTGCCGCTCTGCCTTGCTCCCCCATCAGTTTCTGGCTCCGTGGACCCCCGCGTACAGCTGTAAGGTAGAGGCATTCAGGACGGCGGTGCTGATCACTCAACCGACATCGCATGTATTTCGTGACGTGAGCCCCTGGGGATCTCGACATCTTCCCGGGACGGGCTTTCCATCATGTCGTTTCTGACGGCCCCGAGGCCTGATGAGGGCCACCAGAAGCCAACAGTCGCAGAACCTCATCCGCTTCTTTTGTTGTTGCGATGCGAGGTGGTCAAGTTTTCGACTCACATCTCGGGTCTCCTGCGGCCGCTGGGCCCCCCTGGAAAGCCCTTGGCGAGGCGCAGCTGCTAGAGTCTGGGCCCTGACCACCTCCAGGATCCGACGGAAACGTCCGAAAACCCAGAACCCAGAACCTCGAACGCCGGACGGGGAGCCGTTTTCTGGTGGAGGCCCGCGACGCGAGTGGGTTTGGGGTGCGACGGCGACGACGTCCGCAATGGCGTTGCCCCCGCGAGGCGGCTTTCGGCCCTCTGGGATGGCGTGCCCGCCGGCGCCGGTGTGGCCGCCGCCGCCGCGCCGGGCCAGCAGGTACCTCTGATGCTCTGCTACAGCAGCCAGGAGGGGGAGGATGAGAAGGAGGAGGAGGAGGAGGAGGAGGAGGAGGAGAAGGAGGCGGAGGAGGAGGGGAGGAGGAGGAGGAGGAGGAGGGTAGGAGGGGAGGAGGGGAGGAGGAGGAGGAGGAGGAGGAGGAGGAGGAGGAGGAGGATGAGGAGGATGAGGAGGAGGATGAGGAGGAGGAGGAGGAAGAGTAGGAAGAGGAAGAGGAGGAGGAGGGGGGGACGAGATGGCGAGGAGGAGACTCGAATACATTAGGCACAAACAAAAATAACTTGTGCCACAAGACATCTCTGATGCTTTGCTACAGCAGCCAGGAGGGGGAGGAGGAGGAGGAGGAGGAGGAGGAGGAGGAGGAGGAGGAGGAGGAGGAGGAGAAGGAGAAGGAGGAGGAGGAGGAGGAGGAGGAGGAGCAGGAGGAAGAGGAGGAGGAGGAGAAGGAGGAGGAGGACGAGGATGAGGAGGAGGAGGACGAGGAGGAGGAGGACGAGGAGGAGGAGCAAGATACCCCAATCCAGCAGGCACATACGAAAAGAACTGGTGATACAAGACATCTGGGGGCACATCATTCGTCGACTCTGAGCTTCGCAAGGTGCCCCAGAGCTCTGCGGGCCCATCGGGGGATAAGAAATCATCGTGGGGCGCCCGTCGGCAGGTCAATTTCCTTTTTCGTGTGGCCTACGGACAAAACGCCACATATAGCGTGCACGGCCCCACTTGAGGGACAAAACATTACTCGATTACCGTGCACGCTATACGCCAACTCCCCTGGTCAAAACCACCTTGGCCACCAATCGAAACGTGCGAAACACGCTGTACATGTCTATGTTGCAAAGCGGACGTGCACGCTCAACGTTTTTACGTTGGCGATACTATTTACATTGCCACTTTCTTGGGCGTGCGTGTGTAGCGTCCCAGTCAAGGTATCGGCGCAGGCGCTCTCGGACGGCCTTCGGGGCGCCCCAATCAGAGTGTCCCCATGGACAAACTTGGCGGCGAGCGATGGGGAGCAGAGAGAAGGGATGGGCCTTGTCAGAAGGCGTCGGGACTTCCCAAGGGAGCCACAAGAAGGCCCAAAAGGCCGCCAAGACAGCCAAGCATGGCCCCGATCGCTGCTCAACACGGACCAAAATTGTACCCATAGCGGCCAGGATCGTCCAAGAGTGCCTTCAGCGAGGCCCAGCGCGACCTCAGAGGGAGGGCAGGATGGGGCGGGCGGCAGGTGCACGCTACGGGCCCTGGCTCCAGCAAGTGGGGTGCAGGATGGCTCAGGGCTCCAAGAGGTGACGTCCAGAGGGCCCCATAGCGTTGTAAGACAGCTTGGGATGGCTCCAGGAGCAGCCCAGAACGGCCCGCGAGGGCCGCACGCGCCACAAAGACAGCCCAGCAGGGCTTCCAGAGAGGCCCAGGACGGTCCAAGGGAACCCCCAAGACGGCCCCAGAGGCCGCCAAGACAGCCAAGCATGGCCCCGATTGCTACCCCCCCAAACGAGCCAGAATGATCTCCAAATCGCCTAGGATTTCCCAAGAGGGCTTTTAGAGAGGCCCAGCGCGACCCGGGGGGGGGGCGGGAGGGGCGGGAGGCAGGTGCACGCTATGCGGTCTGCGGCTCCAGCATGGGGGGGGGAGGACGGCTCGGGGCTCAACGAGGTGACGTCCAGAGGGCCCCATAGAGTCGTAAAACAGCCTGGGATGGCTCCAGAAGCAACCCAGAACGGCCAACGAGGGCTCCGAGCACCACAAACAAAGCACAAGAGGGCTTCCAGAGAGGCGCAGGACGGTCCAAGGGAGCCCCAAGAAGGCCTCAAAGGCCACCAAGACAGCCGAGCATGGCCCCGATTGCTACCCCGAACGAGCCCAGATGGTTCCCAAAGCTCTTCAGATTGCCCAAAATGGTTTTCATGGAGGCCCATCGCAACCCAGGGGGTGAGGGGAGGGGCGGGAGGCACGTGCACGCTACACGGGCCCCGGCTCTAGCAGGGGGAGCAGGACGGCTGAGGGCTCCAAGAGGTGACGTCCAGAGGGCCCCGTAGAGTTGTAGGCAGCCTGGAATGGCTCCAGGAGCAGCTCAGAACGGCCCACGAGGGCCCCGAGCACTACAAAGACAGCCCAACAGGGCGTCCAGAGCGGCCCAGGACGGCCCACGGAAACTGCAAGAAGGCCCCAAAGGCCGCCAAGACAGCCCAGCATGGCCCTGATTGCTGCCCAAACCGCGGTAAATGGCGCCCAAGGCGCTCAAGATTGCCAAGGAGGGCTTGCGGGAGGGGCGGGGGGCAAGGTGCACGCTATACGGGCCCTGGCTCCATTCAGCAGGGGGGAAGGGCTCCGAGAGGTGACGTCCAGAGGGCCCCGTAGAATTGTAAGACCGCTAAGGACGGCTCCGGGAGCAGCCCAGAACGGCCCACGAGAGCCCCGAGCACCGCAAAGACAGCCCAACAGGGCTTCCAGAGAGGCGCAGGACGGCCCAAGGAAACCCCCGAGAAGGCCCCAAAGGTCGCCAAGACAGCCAAGCATGGCCCCGATTGCTACCCCAAACGAGCCAAAATGATCTCCGAATCACCTAGGATTGCCCAAGAGGGGTTTTGTTCAGGGAGGCCCAGCGCGACCCCCGAGGGGGGGGGGAGGGGCGGGAGGCAGGTGCACGCTATACGGGCTCCGGCTCCAGCATGTGGAGGCAGGACGGTTCAGGGCTCCAAGAGGTGACGTCCAGAGCAGAGTTGTAAGGCAACTTGGGATGGCTCCAGGAGCAGCCAAGCGGCCAACGAGTGCCCCGGGCGCCACAAAGGGAGCCCAACAGGGCTTCCAGAGATGCCCAGGACGCCCCAAGGGAGCTTCAAGAAGATTCAAAAAGCCGCCAAGATAGCCAAACATGGCCCCTTTTGTTGCCTTAAGCGGGCCCATATGGCCCCCCAGGTGCCCAAGATTGCCCACGGGGGCCTGCAGGGATGCCCAGCGCGACGCTAGGGGGACGGGAGGGGCGGGGGGGCAATGTGCACTTTATACGGGGGGCAGAGGGCAGGACGGCGCAGGGCTCCACGAGGTGACGTCCCTAGGGCCCCGTTGAGTTGTAAGACAATCTGGGATGGCTTCAGGAGCAGCCCAGAACGGCCCACGAGGGCCCCGAGCACTACAAAGAAAGCCCAGCAGGCTTCCATAGAGGCGCATGACGGCCCAAGGGGACCCCAAGAAGGAAGATTATCCAAGAGGGTTTT
>CAUYUJ010021392.1:997650-1015150 GCA_963575745.1 Prorocentrum cordatum
CTCATATCGTTTTTTTGTCCTCCTTATACTTCTTCTGCTTCTCCTGCTCCTCTTTCTCCTCCCCCTTCTCCTTCTCTCCCCCCTTTCCTCATGATTGTCCTCGTTCCTCTTCGTATTCTGAGAATGAGCTCGCTGGCCATGGGGGGACGGCACCATGTTGGGACTACCTGGCCCGAATCCACAATTTCTGCGCCGTCTGGGGTGGGTCCAACAAAGCTTTCGCGGACCATCCCAAGCATGCGCAGAACCGACAGGCAATCCGAGCACCCAGGCGAGTCTCGGAATTTCGTTCCCGCAGGGCAGTTAATATCTTTAACAAGTCTTCGCGTGTCGATTGTGCGCAACTGCATCTGCACTGCGCTCAGTACTACGCACGCATGTCTGATAAGCAGGGAGAGACTCCGAAGCAGTGGTATTGCGGCTAGCGTCCAAACTGAGACAATGGAGCAGAAATGTGGACTGCCCAAGAGGTTCGATGAAGGTTGGATATGGCTCCCCATTTTTGGGCAGCGATAGCACCGCGCAAGAAAGAAACGCTCTGCTGGTCGCTGGCCGCGAGCGGCTTTCTCGGCGGCGCTATCGGGCGCAACGCACTTGACGGCGACCTCTGAGCTGGCCAGCGGAATTATGACATGTATTTATAATACGTTTGCTGGCATGTCCACGCTGCTCGTGGCCCTGATGATCAATATCATCGTCCGCATCGTCAGCTTCACCTCCGACACGACCTCAGCGGTGCACCTGCCGTAGCTTGGTGTGCTTCGGTAACGACTTGAAGACGAAAGGTCAGTGTGGTCACCGTTCGATGTCCGATGGCCATGGTCAACCGCTGGTCTGCCAAACCAATCCCTTGTACGATATCATCTGCAGCGAAATTTTGAGTAGCCTCTGGAGGCATCACAGCTCAAGACGACGCGAAGCGTAGGCCTTTCACGAAACTGGTGAACCGCACGGTCCACCAACTCGCGGAGTTAGCCGGTGGAGCACCTGGCCGAGGCGCGAAGAAAACATTTAAGCGGGCGGAGAAACAAGGCTGGGTATTCATGGCTCGGCGTCCTTCCCCTCCCTCCTCGATCATTCCGACTCTGCTGCGCCTCCTCCTCCTTCATCTTCCTCCTCCGTCTCCTCATCCTCCTAGCTCTCCTCCGTCCTCTCTCTCTCTCTCTCTCTCATCATGCTGCCTCTTGCCTCTTGCGCCCTGCCTCCACCTCATCCTCATCCTCCTCTTCATCCCTCCTCATACTCGGTTTCTAGCTTCTCTGTTTTCATCTGAGCTCAATCCACCGCCACCATCCTCTTTCCCCCATAATGGCACGCAGGGCTGGAGTCATATCGTCTCAACCCGCAGATCTGTTTAGTGGTGGCCCAGCTCATAATTATTCAGGCTGCGTGGACGCTCCCAGGCAGCTCCCAGCGGTCAGTCCTTTGACCTTGCCTCAATGTTATCATCATCCTGCCCAGCCCTTGTCAGGCGGCCCCAGTGCAGATGAGGCGGGCGGTGCGAGCTCAGGGGATAACAATGTTGTCCCCAAGTCGCAGCGTGTGAAGGGCGTCTGGTGTTGGCGCATCACCTAGAGCCTCCTTCTCCTGCCCAGCTTCATGCGCACTCGTGTAATTGTGGCCATCGGCATAGCGCCCAGCTGCAATGAGCGGGCCGCCCAGCTGCGAAGAATTGCTGGCGCTGTGCGGACTTCCTCGGCCGCCCAGAACAGGACTCCCTCTATGTTTATGTTCTTCGCACCTTGTGGACCCACATTGCATCTGGGCTTTCACTGCAGCGGTTGTAGTGCCACCCTGGTTCGTTTCGAGTGTTTGAGCGAACGCCACTCTTCATACAATGTCCCGCTCCTCTCGTGTTCCTACTGTCCGGTCGCATGCATGCCGAGCAAAGCGGTGTGAGGTATCCACCTGCCTCGACCTGCATCAGCCGCGCGGGAAACTGCCGATATCACGCGGTGATTTTACCAGCTTGCTGAAGAGACATTGACGATATGGATCCTAGTTCCGAAGAATATTTCCTGAGGCAGTGTGACAATAGCAGTCCCGTCGCTCTTCCAAGGCGGAGGGGCCTAGGACATTCAGTTGCCAGATTTGCACCCAAAATTGCGAACACCCAAACTCGGGCGACCCAGCAAGGCGAGATTCCGCCTGGTACGCTACGTAGATGCTCAGGCACAGTCATAGCGTCCCTCCAGAGCGCGACCACTTCGTATCATATGCCAAGTCTATCGTAGGGTCTCCACGAATTCGGGCATCGTGCTAGCCCCCACAGGATCTCACGCGGTTGTTGCAACTTCGTTTTTTTGTGAAAGGACCCGCCTGACAGTAGCTGTGGAACCGACGAACGGCGCAATCATGAACGCAAGGTTACACAAGATTAGCTTTCGTATTTGCGACGACGACCCTGCCTCACGCAACGTGTGGACGTAGATGATCGCACGCTGATGCCCAACTGCGCATTCACGAATGATCTTTGCAATCACAACAACCCGTGAAGCGAGTCATTCGAAGATCACTGGTTAGCCAAGTGTGGGTCAAAACGTCATTAGCAGGTCATTCGTGGGTCAATACTTGCTTTAGGCCGTTCGGGGGCCATTAGCGGGGCCATTTATAAAACATTCGCCTGGCATGAGCGGACACTTGGTGGTGCATTAGTGGGACGTGAAGCATCATCGGGCTTTCCATTAGCAGATATGAGGGAAGAGCATCCAATACACATAGCCGGGCTCTCTGGAAACATAGCCTGCCGAATTTGCTGCACTGAACGACTACCCTCCCTGACCATTTTGCTCGCGACTGTCCGCTCGATAGCAACGGGTCTTCAGTAGGGGCTATACGCCCATCTCCCGGTAGGATGCGCCCCACTGGTATAATCCTGATACCTGGCTGCTGGCTGTCGCCTATCTCTCTCTCTCTCTATCCCTCTTTCTGCCTCTCTCTCTCTCTCTCTTCTTGTTTTGTTTGTTATATCCCTCCATCTCTCTCTCTCTCTTTCTCTCCCTCTCTGCTCTCCACATACAGTGCCCCATTCCCCTCCCCCACTTTGGCAGCCACGCGACACAACTATCACGTCCCGAGGTAATGGTTTTCACTGCGAAGAAAAATCGATCGCAATCAGGGCTCCAGACGCGCCTGAAGGGTTGGCGCAGCCAGCGCCCCTGAGGCCACTCTGACTGCCCTAGACTTAGCAATGAAAAACCTCCTCCACCTCCAGCCCCCTTTTCCCCTCCCATGCTCCTGGGTGAGCTGCGACACGGTGCCGCGCAGCGTCGTGGCTGCCTGGGCAACGCCCGCGTTCATGCTGTCGATCAAGCTCCCAGACCTGGCTCGCTCGCTCGTCCTCCTCCTGCCTCCTCCTCTCTCTGACTCGTGCCCCCTTGCATCGTCCTCTTCCTCCCCCTCCTCCTCAGTCATCCCATCCTATCCCTCTCCTCATCGACATCCTCCTGCAACCCCACCACCACCGCCTCGTCCTCTCCTCCTCCTCCTCCTTCCCCTTCCCCTGGCCTCCCACCCCCTCTTCCTTCTGCTCCAGCTCTTCCCTGTTCCCCTTCCCCGCCCGTCTCCTCCATCTCTGGCTCAATCGCCGGCTCATGCTTGATCCCCACTCTTCGTCTCCTTCTCCTATGTCTTTGTCTCTTCGTCCTCCTTCACCATGCTCTCCCCCCCATCTTTCTGAGTCCTGGCTCATCCTGCTTTCCCCTCCCCACTCCTGCTCCTCCCGCAACCTCTCCTCCCGAACACATACTGTTCTCTTCCCCCCTTCCCCCCTCCCCTTCCCTTTCATCCCATATATTCGGCAGGACCGAAACTTAGACAGTCGCCGTGCCGCGGGAAACCCCACGGGCTGGACTGACCAGAAAGGAATAATGGGTCGGGGCACCAGTCACAAAGCATCGCACTCGCCTGAGATGACACAACTAGTTCCCATTTCAACCTCCTGCTCTCCTGTTGAAGGATCCCTTATCCCTAATCGTGGTTCCTCCATTGCCTGGTTCCCTCCTCCTCGTCCTCTTCCACCTTATCTCCTCGTCCTCCTCGCTCCTCTCCTCTCCTCCGTCTCCTCTCCCTCGTTTCTCCTCTTTCCCCTTCCCCTCCCGTCCTCACCCTCCTCTTCCTCTGCACAAGCTCTCCTCCTCCTCCTCCTCCTCCTGCATCCTCCGCACTTGTCCCCAAAAAATCTCTGATGTCGTGATCTGCTTCACGACGTGTGTCCCCGGAGCTCTCGACCCGATCCCTGGGACATCTTTCCCGCCGCCGATTTCAGACAGACTCAGGGCGGCCGCGGCCCCTGGACCTCTCCAACGGTGTATTCCGGCGAGACTTTCGATGCGAGTCCAGCCGGGCGGCGAGGGCCCACGTCCGAATTTTCAGCGAGCCGTTCCAGGTGACGCGCTCGGTGGTTGAAGGACTCAGGAACGGCACGCGGTTCGCCGAGTGTCTCACGGCGTTCGGCATTCGTGTGCCAGCGTCTTTGTGAGGCCCACGTCTCGCTGGGTGAGGGAGTCTGGATCGTCGAGCTCTCACAGCGGGTCGCGAGGTTCAGGAAGCACGTACGCAACACGCTCATCAAAGGGGTGCCCTCGACGGTCAGGCTATTCGAGAAGTTGCAGCTGGGCATCGCCGACAGAAACGCGGTGGCTTCCTCACATCACGCAGACGCGCAGGTGGTGGAGCGCATCCTGAAGAGGAAGGACGCGACGCTGCAGGCGGTGATGCAGACGGCTGACCTTGGCGTCGACCTGTCAGGATGCAGGCGCACAGGCGACTGCGTAGTTCGCTCAAGCCAGGCGCTGTGCCGCATCTGCCAGGATCCAGCGTGCTGGTCCACAAGCATAAGCGGTGTACGGGCACCACGTGTACGGCCAGTTCGGATCGGCGATGCTGGCTCAGAGGCGACGTCTCGGGGCGGCGGCAGGGTCTTCGAAGCGCGGGCGGAGCCTCACGTCACTGCTCGCGCTGAGGCTACCAGGTTGTGATCCTGGGGCCTTGCTGTCACGTCACTGTGTTCTGAGTGGCTGGGTGTTTGGCTTTCGCATGCTGAGCTTCGGCCCTCCATCATTCGTGCTTGGCCCAGGGCGGTGGCGCACATGCAGAGCCTCCCGGCTGGGCAGAGAGCTCGTCACGTTCGCGGACCGATGACTACAGTGATGTTGTATCTTTTGAAGGCAGGATGGAAAGCTGGTTCGCCCACTGTGTGGGAAGTGCCGCATGATTGCCCATCGATGACGCATACCTGGCAGTTCCAGGGCAGTGACTGCGAGGCGCTGCATCGAGCAGGCTCTCTTTTGGACGAGCTTCAGCAGACCGTCGAGCTGAAACAATGGCGTGCGGTCGCGGACCTGTTCTGCGGCGGCGGGCTCGAGAGCGGCGTGGACACGGGCTCCCTGAGGGCCACGGTGAGTGACCTCCTCAGTGTCAGGGAGGGGAGGCAACTCTCCGAGCTGCTCGTCTCCATCGCGACGGGCGGCTACTGGACTCGCGAGAGGGATCATCAAGCAAACATGCGCGAGTCAGATCTTTGCCTGGGATGTGAAAAGGAGAAGGGTACTCCGTTGCACATGTCAGGCCTAAGCCAATTCCACATCCAAGGCGTATGCTGATTCGACTGGCTTTTGCCTCAAGCCATATCAGAGTATGGTGCATGTCAGTGTTCCTGGATGCAGAGCCCCATCCCCGCTCCGTGGACCCAGGTCTCATCTCCTCCGTCTCAGGAGTCATTGGCAGGTGGCTGTCTCTTAGGCGGGGTTCTTGGTGAAGCGTGCCTGGGAACGGGATCTCAGGAGGCTCCCTTCGTGGTCTTCGGAGACGCTTCTGCAGGCCGAAGCACCCACGACTCTAAGTTACATGGAGTCGGCATCGCGGTGTCTGCGTGCTCAAGTGTCGGGCCTAATCTGCATAGGCCCTCATCAGTTTGGGCCGCTCCCTGGGCCAACGCATAATGCCCCTGGACGTAAACGGCTAGCATTTAATTTGGGGCTCCGCGTCTCGGTAGGATCGCTCGTTTACGTCACTGATTGTGCAGAGGTTGCGCGAGGGTGGTACGCTGAGTTAGTTGTGCGGCCAGAAGGGCGACAGTCCGACCTCTGGAGAGAGGTCGGCAAGACGCTAGCACAGCAGAGCAGGCACCACTCGCGCATTCTGATGATGCAATCATCACATCTGTCCGCCACTGAGCTTCTCTCTCGGGGCACCCCACGTTGGTTGGTTCTCGGTGACTCCCAAATTGGTTGGTTCTTGGCATACCAGGTTAGTTTGAGAGGCAACCGAGCGCGCGCGCGTCCCCCAGATAAGTCGTCATCAGGTCCAGTCCGTTGAACATGAAGCAATGCTCGTGCGTAGGAGGCTCGTTTGGGTAGGTCTTGTTTCAAATCGGGCTTCCCAAGTCTCGGCAGGGGCCGAGGCCAGAGCTTCCCCTGGTCCCTCGCCTGAGCCTCCCCCTCCTCCTCCTCCTCCTCCTCCTCCTCCTCCTTTTGCAGTTGCACGCGTCGCATCTCCGCGCTCCTTGACCGACAGTGGTGAGGCGTGTACAGTACACAGGAACTCAACACCGAGAGCAGCGGTGTCGGGATGGTCAGATGAAGAGTGCTTCCAACTCAAGTAAATTATTACGCTTGCTGGCCATTGTTCCGAGAGGACGGCGTTCACATTTAGCTGGGGATTGGATCCATCCCTCACACGCTCTTATCTATCATCAAGGCATCAAGTTATGGTGTTGCGACACATGAGGCTTTTTTCCGGTCAGGCATAGCTCAGGGGGCTATCCAAGCCGAACGCACTCCTACTCACGAAGGACATGCGCGAGTATCTTGACAGGTTTAACAGCGGACTGTTCCGAAATGCTGAGCTGAAAACCTGGTTTTATCACTACGTCATGGCGGAATCCCTTCCTCCCTAGACCTCCACCTCCTGCACCTTCCGCGATGCCCCCCCTTCGTGGCCCCGAGGGCGATGCCTGCAGCGTCGTGGCGACTGCGGGACACACTGGCAGTGCACACGTCCACTCTCGCCGCGGCCGCACCCGAGGCCCCCGCCGCGACGGCACCTGCCTCGGGCCGGACGAATGGAGAGGATGATATTAAAAAGAGGAGGACGAGGGGGAATAGCGAATCGGCTGTGTGCAGCTTTCCTGGCGGCTTCGGGCACCAGAGGCGCCAGTGTACCAGGAAAAGCGCCGGTCGACGGGGCCAAAAACGGCGGCGTGTAGCAGTTTTCAGAATCCCCCCCTCCTCTTTCCAGACATGCAACCTCGTGAATGACTCACAACATGGCTCCCCGCAGATCTGGGCCTCTTCCTGGGGACGGGCTTTTCATCCTGTGCGGCTGGCGGCCCCGAGACTCTGTGTGGCCCTCAGGAGGCCGAGACTTGCAACAAAACACCCTCCGTCGCATTGTGTCACGACGCGAGAGTGCCTGGGTTCTTCCGCCCCAACAGGCGGAGACCATCCCCCGGCGGCCGTTCGGGATGATCTGCGCAGCCCCAGAAACCCTTTGGCGATGCGCAGCGGCTGGAGAGCACCCTGAGGCGGGCATGCCGCCGAGAACCGATCGTCCGAAAGCTTCAGACTTCGAACTTCCGATCCTGCTTCGCTTACGTTGCCCATGACATTGCCCCTGAGCCCATCCCTCCCTCCTGGCGCGCTTGTGCGGGTCCGGCGGCCCCAGGACTCTCGAACCTCCCTGCCGACGCTCTGCGTGATCTCCTCGTCGCCCAAGAGCAGGGCGACGACGACGACAACGACGACGCCGACGACGACGGCGGCGACGACGACGAAGACGACGACGGCGACAACGACCCACGATGCACGACCGACGGCAACGATGACGACGCCGAGACGACCACGACGACGACGACGACGATGACGCCGAGACGATATTGGCGGCGGTGGCGACGACGACGACGGGAACGACGACCGTGACGACCGTGTCGTCATCGTTGTTTAGAATGGTCTGGGGGCTGTTCTGGAAACTCTCCTCGCCAAGACCAGGCGCGGCTCGAAAAGCGAGTCGGGATGGACGCCGAGAGTGATTCTCCAAGTCTGAAGACGACGAGCGGGAGGAAGTGCAGCGAGCTAGGACCCGCGCGTCTCGGAGGGGCGGGCGCCAGCCTCTGCACACGCCCGCGGCCGCGGGCGCCAGCGACCTCCTCAGAGGCCGCTCGAACAAGAAGTCCAGCTCCCCGTTCAGCTCGAACTTCATCACGTCGAAGCCCACTCCGACATATCGCGAAGTGCAATATGCCGCACGCCCAGGTCGGCCGCCAGGTTCGCGGCCAGTGTGCTGTTGACCACGTCCTCGGCACGCTCCTGCCTGAGCGCTGGGAGTTTGGGGCCCAGAGCCACGAGCATAGTGGAGGAGGTTCGCCCAACCCCACGGGTCCGCTCCGAACTCGTCGACGATCGCGCCTACGACGCAGGCCGTCTGCACCTCATTCAACTCCCTCTTCTTCTGTTTCTTCTTGCGCTTCCTGCCGCTCGTGCCACCATCGCATGGCACACCAGCCTCGGACCTCGACAAACACGTCCTCCTCGACGCGCGCCGCGGCGACGCGGGCTGCCTCCGCATCATCCCTCCTCTTGGACGCAGCCTAGTTGGCTAAGAAGACCATGTACATGACCTTCGCCTGAACGTCGCGCGCCGCGCCGACTCGGGCTGCCTCCGCCGCATCCCTCCTCTTGGGCGCAGCCTAGTTGGCCAAGAAGACAATCTACATGACCTTCGCCTGGACGTCAAGGCCCGTGGCCTACGCATCAACGTCGTCCGTGCAAGCCTCGCTGTCGATGTCATCGAAGGCATCGGCCCAGCACGACCGCGTTGTACTCCATGTCGAACGCGGCGCTGACCTCGCAACACACGGCGCTGTGGCCGCATCTACTGCAATCTGCTGCGCCACTCCACCGTCGATCGCACCACCGACTCACCGTCGTCCGTGTAACCGTCGCCGCAGTCGCAGTCCACGAAGCGCGACCCGACGCAGAGGTCCACAGGAGACGAGACTACGCCGCCCACCGCCGAGCACTGCATCTTGTCAACCCCGAAGCCCACCTGCACGCACTGCTGCTTCTTGCAGCCGCCGCCCACGGAGCACGACTCGACGCAGAGGCTCACCGAGGACGAGGACACGCCGTCCTGCACGCACTGCACCGCGTCGCGGTCGATCGCACTCTCCACGGCAACCTCGCAGCCGCTGTCCACGAAGCGCGACCCGACGCAAAGATCCACGGAGGATGAGACCACGCCGTCCACCGCCGAATTCTTATCTTGTCAACGCGCACGCGCTGCTCCTGCAGCGCGTCACGTACGGTCTTCTGAACTGCCGTCCGCTTGGGGGACCGCGGGACCTTCGGCAGCCTACTGCTAAATAACCTGCACGGCCGAGCCCACCTCGTCCGACAAGCCGCCCTCATCGAGGACCACGTCCGTCTTCACGCTGTCGCTGTGGAGCCACGCGCGCTCGAGGGCATCCACCCAGAACGCGCCCGCGAGAAGGAGGGGAGGGCCCTCGTCCACCACCTCGGCCGCCTCGCACTCGGTCGCGAAGCCCTCACACTCGGTGTCGGCATCATCGCTCTCGCCGATGTGGAAGCACTCCGCCTGCTCCAGCCTGCGAGCCGCCAACGCGCGACGGGCGGAGAGCCACTGAGCCAGACGGCCCTGTTTGGACCCCGCTCGGGGTCCAAGCGGGACTTGAGCCAAAATGGCTACGGGGCAGCGGGCTAGGAGGGAAAGGTGGAGGCAGGAGGGAAGAAATAATGAGGGGGAGGGCGAGGAGGGCGGAGGGAGGATGAGGCGAGTACGAAGACCAGGACAAGCAGAGCAGGAGGAGGAGGTCGAGGAGGGAGGGAACAGTAGGGAGCCAGGGGGGGAGAGGTGGCATGGGGAGGGAGGGGGGGGGGAAGAGAAGGGGAGGAGGACGAGGAGAGGACGAGGCGGACACCGAGGAGGGACGAGAGCCAGGAAGGCGAGAACGAACACCGAGGCCACGAGAGGGAGGGCGACGAAGCAAGGCTCAGCAGCCCTCCTTGAGCGCGGAGACGCGGGCCTCCAGCTCGGAGATGTGGCCCTCGTTCTGTCGCTCGAGGGCCTCGGCGCCCGTGGCCGCACAGTGGCGCCCCTGGGAGGCCGAAGAGGACCCAACGGGCGATCCGGCCCCCGAGCCTCGGCCCTCGAGTTTGCTTTTCTCTGCAGGGGGAGCCGCCTCTCGGCTCGTCGCTCCCTGACGCTCGCTCCCCCGAGGATCCTCGATCCTCGGTGCCCGACCCCTCGCTCTTCAGGCCCCTGGCATGCAACAACGCAGAAGCACGGCGGCCAGCCTCCGCGTCCTGCGACTGCCCAGCGCCGATCTGCGTCGCCGCCACGGGGGCCTTCGGCGGGGGTGCCGGCGCGCACTCGGCGGCGCGGGCAAAGAGCGCTGACGCATCCGTTGGGGATCTGCCCACACGTCGGCCCCCACCCTCAGTCGGGGGCGTCGCGGGATGTCTCGACCAGGCGTCGTCCGCTCTTGGGAAGCCGCTCCCCGACCTGCTGGGCGCTCCGCCGCCAGACGCGGGGCTGAGGAATGACGATAGTAGAAAAAGAAAAAACTGCATGAACATAAACTTTTGGCGCTCCGCGCGGATTTCTTGAATCCGCGCTGGATCCCCCTCCGTGGCGCGCGGAGCGCGCCAGGGGCGGCGCCAGAGGAGCCGCCGGGGTGGCCCAGCGCGGATCCAAGAAATCCGCGCCGAGCGCCAAAAGTTTATGTTTATGGCATTTTCTTCTCCGAGATAGGTTGGGACTGACCCCGGGGGGAGATGCATTGACCTGGACTCGACGGTGCATCGCCGACGAATGGGCGGCAGGGCCCCCGAGTACCGTATCCACGCGGTCCTGGGCGGGGCGGGCTTTCGGTCCGAGTGGGCACTTGAGGCTCGATGTGCATCCCCCGTGCGTCTCCCCCCCCCCCCCCGCCAATGCTGCCCCCGACCTCCCGCTCCCTGGTCGGGGATCTCCTGGCCCGGGTTAATCCAAACCCGGGTCAGTCAAGCCTTGCAGAATCCTGCATGGTCCTGCAAAATCCTGCGCCCAAGCCCGGGCCAATGCGAAAGGTCATGCAAGATCCTGGAGAATCCTGTACCCAAGCCCGGGTCAATGCGACCCTAGCCTTGCAGGATCCTGCAAGATCGGGCGCTCCTCGAGGGGGCGATTTCCCGAGTCAGTGAACAATGATACAAGCCTCAGCGTGAAGTGGGGCTCGTGCTGCTGCAATATGGTTGGCCAGACACGAAGAAAACGGAAATTGGATTCAAATGTTGGACATCTGTGGGTAATTTTGGGCCTCCTGGGGCGCCGCGTGGCCACGGTTGGATCCGCCTCGAAATTCTTTCTTTCCAGAAAGCGCCCCAGGAGAGGCCCCTGAAGGTGGGGGATGCTGCCGGGTGACCTTCCGCCTCGGGCGATGCGGCAGCTGCGGAGCGACCTCACACATCCTGAGAGTGGTCCGGGGACGCTCTGGAGCGATCTCACCCCTGTCCTGAACTCCAACATGTTGACATCTCTGCGTGTGTGTGTGGGGGGGGGGGGCATCCGCCGGCTTTTGCCAGCCTCACGCTGGCTTCCGCCGCCGCCGGCTCAACCGTGTTGATTCCGCCAACCTCCAGGCGAAGAGGCCAACTTCTCGGTCCGTCGAAGGCGAAGCCGTTTCTAGAATGTGCTGCGGTACTTGTCTATCCTGGCCCCATGCCTGCCAAGGGGGCCGCTTAGGCCTGCCACGGAGGCGGCCCCTGCGTCGCGGGCCAGCCATCGCTGGTCGGAGGCGGAGCGAACGGCGGCTCTCGAATTGTGCGAGGACGTGAAGCAGGAGGAGGGCGGGCAGAAGGAGTGGAGGAGGATGAGGGTAGGAGGGAGGAGGAGACAGAGGATGAGTAAAACGAGGACGAAAAGGAGGGGGATGGAGAGGAAAGAGAAAGGGAAGGGACAAACGAGTAGAACAGGGAGGAGAAGAACAGGAGGGAACGTATGGAGATGATGAGGAGGTGTGAGGCAAGGAAGAGGAAAGAGAGAGAAATATCGAGAGATGGAGAGAAGAGAAAGGACAAGGATGAGCTAGGGGCGCTCGCGCCGAATCTGACATTCGACTACTCTCACCCATCTTCCTCTTGCGCTGTTTTCCTCTATCCGCCGACGCGACTCACAGCGGACCTGGAACTCTAAGGAGGACCCCATCGTGTGATTCGCCATCAACCAAAAAGGGAACTGTTGGCGGATGCGCAGGAGGATAAGAAGGAGGAAGCGGGGGAGCATGAGATAGGAGGAGGACGAAGTGCAGCAGCAGGAGCTTGAGTGGAACAAAAATGGGAGGAGCAGGAGGACCAGGGGAAGGCGGAGAAGGGAAACTGAGGGGGGCGACAACAAACATACAAATCCAGAAAAGTGGCCCGCGCTGTAACGAGAGCGCCATTCTGAACGACGGGAGTCCAGCGCCGATCCGAACAGGAGGCCCACGCTGCAGCGGAAACGACGGGGGGAGAGAACAGTAGTATTCATAATGTGTCACTGTGGCGGGTGGGAAGAGGAGGTTAGAATTGATAGGGAGGGGGAGAGATGGGGAACATCAGCGTGGACTACAGGCGAAGAGAAGAGAAACTGGAGGATGGGGCGGAGGAGGCCCCAAGACAGAACGTAACACGAGTGAGCGATGTGTTGCCCTCTGGTCACTTGGTCATTGCCCCCCCCGCCCGTATCTGCTGCTGCAATTCAACCTGGAGAGAAGGAGAAGGCGAACGAGGTGGAGGAGGCACAGGAGATGGAGGAGGAGAGAAGGTCTCTCTCTCTCTCTCTGCTGCATATACATGTGCCGCAGGCGATGTTTCCAATAATTAGTTCTGCTTCGCTTGCTCATGGTAATTCATTGAATCGGTGTGCCAAGTTTTCGGCTGGTGCCCAGTTGGTGCGCGCCCCCCCCCGCCGCACAGGCCGCCGGCGGCGGTGGAGCCCGGAGGCACGCGGCGGCGTCCTCCAGCATGGCCCGCCTGGGGTAGCCGTGGCACGCCCTCAGACTCTTTTGTTCAGGCTCCTCGGCCACGACCTGATCCACGAACTCACTCAGCGGCTACCGCGCTTCGTCCACGCTGAAGTATGCGGCCTGGAACTCCTGGCACGGAGTCCCCTGGAACTCGGCCTCCTCCGCCTGCATTGCGAAAGCTGGGCCGAGGATGTCGTAGTCATATAGTACCTTGCTGACCCGCCGCCGCACGGCGTCGAGAACGCACGGCCCAAGGGCCAGCATCTGCGCCCATCTGTTGTTTCAAATCGGTTGAGCGCCAAGGCCCAAATGGCCACAGGCATCGGGCACAGTGGGAGGATTCGTTTTGGCACACGGGGGCGATATATAACCCAATGCGACAACAACAACGCAACAACAATCCGCACTTCGGAACCCCACTTTGGCCACGCGTCCAAGGGCAATGTGAATGACCGTCTGGCATCCTCACTCATGGAAATATGTTGAAGGCGCCCAGGGACATACTGACATACACACACATACCTAGACAGAGGCCCCAGGATTCACAAGAATTCCCAAATGTTATGAAGCTTCGTCTTCCCATACACTTCCAATCGTTTCCCCATCGTTTCCTGGGACTCGCCGTTCATTTGTGTCTGTGTGTTTCTCCCCGTCCACACATATACATGTGTATATATATGTGTGTGTGCGCGTGTATTTGTACATGTGTATTCGTGTATAAGTATATCGACAAAACTTGTTTGAATCTGTGATTGCTTGTATCTTGATGTATAGATATGTACTAAAACCACGCGCGCGCTTCGCGCGCTTAGGCTCTAGCTGCTCGAGTGCTGACCGCATTGAGAGCAACATTCTCCCTCCTCCACCCTCTGATCTGTCGCCAAGCTATGGGCCAGGGAAAAATACAGCGCTACAGCGCCATGTTGCACTATGCTATGGAATGCCATGGTACACCATGCTATGCTATAAAACGCAACGGCGCGATGCAACATGCAATGCAATAACATGATATACTCTACAGTGCGCATTGCATGCCGTGCCATGCTGTGCTGTGAAATACTATGGAAACGTATGGGATGATCCGCTCAGCCAAATCATGCTATGTTTCCTGTGAAGAGCGATGCTACCGCGTTACGTGGTATGCACAGGCACGGCATGCCAGGCTATGCAATGCAATGGATTGTTATCCCATGTTTTGGAGGCAATTTGGGAAGCCTCGTGAAGGCAATTTTGAAGGCCTCTTGGGGGCCGTTTGGGGTGCTCTTTGGGCCTCTTTTTGGGATTCTTTGGAGCCTCGTGGAGCCTCTTGGGGGCCTCTGGGGGGCCTCTCAGGCTCTGTTGGGAGCCTCTTGGGGCCGGGCCTGTTGGGGCGGAAGGCTCGAACTGTCGGTTCGTGTTCCCCCTATTGGACCCATCTTGGGGCCGTCTTGGGGCCCTCTTGGGCGATCTTGGGCGCCTCTTGGGCCGTCTTGGGGCGCTCTTGGGCCGTCCTGGGGCTCTCTTGCGCCGTCGTGACGACCTCTTTGGATGCCTCTTGGGCCGTCTTGAGCTGATTTCTGGGGCCTCGTGGGCTGTTGTGGACCGTCGGAAACACGAAACAACGAGAACACGAACATGATCGACCCACGAACCCGGAAAGCAATATAGAAATGTAAGGCATGGCAACGTTTCAAAGACAACTGATTGGGCGACGGGCAAATGCAATGCTGAATGTATCGATCTTGATGTACTGTGCCGAAGGCTTTGCTGTGCTGCGCCGTGCTGAATTGCGATGTGCCATGCCGCGATTGTGCTCTATAGTGCTGTGGGTAGAGTCCTTCTTTGCATCCGAGCCCTGACCGAACTGATCTGGATCTTAAGCTCGAGCTGCCTGAGCACGTAGTAGCTGCCCCAGAGCTAATTGACAGGGGCACATGCTAGGAGGACGCGCCGCGGAACGTCCCAAGGCACGCGCCAAGCGACGTGCCAAAGGACGTGCCACGGGGACGCACCGCGGGACATGCCAAGGGGACCCGCTACGGAACGTGCCAATGGATGTGCCACGGGACGTGCCAGGGGACGCGCCGCGCGACGTGCCAAGGGGACTCGCCACGGGACGCGCCACGGAACGTGCCAAATTGAAATGCTGAGCGCATCGATCTTGATGTACCGTGCCGAAGGCTGTGCTGTGCTGCGCCGTGCTGAACTGCGATGTGCCATGCCGCGATTATGCTCTATAGTGTTGTTGATCGAGTTCTTCTTTGCATCCGAGCCCTGGCCGAACTGATCTGGATCTTACGCTCGGGCTGTCTGAGCACACAGTAGCTGCCCCAGAGCTAATGACAAGGGAACTTGCCAGGAGGACGCGCCGCGGAACGTCCCAAGGGACGCGCCAGGCGACGTGCCAAGGGACGTGCCACGGGGACGCAACGCGGGACGTGCCAAGGGGACGCGCTGCGGAACGTGCTGGGGGCAAGCGTTCCGCTCGAGACATCCTGCCCAACTCCTCATGCTCGGCATCCGCCTGGGAGACCTGGGCACGTGCAAACAGAGCAGGGCGCTTCGCTCAACACATCCTCAACACATCCTCATGCTAGACATCCGCCTGGCGAACTGGACACGTGAAAACAAGTGGTTCGCTCGAGACATCCTCAACGCATCGTCATGTTAGACGTCCGTTCCTGGCCCCCAGGAAGACCCCAGGAGGCCAATGCTAGATACCGCCCCTAGGTGGCCTGGAAACACGTTAAAGCACCTGGATCAATCAATTGAATACCCCCTGGGCGGCCTGGACACATAAAACCACGTGTCTCCAACTTGGGGCAATCATGTTAAATACCCTCCTGTGGCCTAGACACGTAAAAGCACGTGGGACCAACTCTGGGCAACCATGTTACATACACCTCTGGGTGGCCTGGACACGTTAAAACACGTGGCCCTTGCTCGGGGCAAGCGTGTTAGATATCCCTCTGGGTGGCCTGGACACGTAAAAACAAGTGGTGCAAGCTCGGAACAACCATGTTAGCTACCCCCCCGTGTGGCCTGGACAAGTTAAAACACGTAGTCATTGCTCGGGGCAATCACGTTACATAACTCCCATGTGTGACCTGGACACGTTATATATACATATATATATATATACATATGTGTGACAAAAACGTGGTTCAAGCTCGGGACAATCATGTTAGATACCCACCTGGGTGGCATGGACACGTAAACAAAAACACTTGGTTCCAGATCGGGGCAACCATGTTAGATACACCCCTGGGTGGCCTGGACACGTAAAAGCACGTGGGTCCAGCTCGGGACCACCATGTTAGATACCCCCCTGGGTGGCCTGGACATGTAAAAACAAGTGGTTCCAGCCCAGGACAACCATGCTAGATACCCCCCTGCGTGCCCTGGATACGCTGAATTCGCGCTCCCGCTCGAGACATCCTCGCAACGTCTTCCCTAGAGAGGCCCCCAAAGGGCCACCCCCTGTCCAAAGCAATAAGACATAACTTTCTGTTTTGGGATATGTGTTCGGGTAGCGCTTTTCGGCCCCCCGTGCGTTTCCTGATAATTCGGCGTTGGGCCCGACGCCATGTTAGATACCCCACTGGGTGGCCTAAAGAGATAAACAAAAAAAAAGCGTGGGTCCAGCTCTGGGCAACCATGTTAGATACACCCCCTGTGTGGCCTGGACACGTGAAAACACGCGGTACCAGCTCGGGACCACCATGTTAGATACCCACCTGGGAGACCTGGACACGCACAAAAACACATGGTTCCATCTCGGGACCACCATGTTAGATACACGCCTGTGGCCTGGACACGTGAAAGTACGTGGTTCCAGCTCGGGACCACCATGTTAGATACCCCCCTAGGTGGCCTGGACACGTGCCAACACGTGGCTCCAGCTCGCACGGGATGCACTTCTTCGACCAGAATGTGTTCCGCACCCTGTGTTTTATCGCTCGGGATTTCAAAAAAAAAAAAGCGTTTATTCGCCGGCCCTGCGCGACCTCGTTATTTATCGCAAAACAAGGGACACGCGTGCCAAGGATCATACAATCGCGGATGCGAGACAGACGGCAGATGGCAATGGCGCCAAGGTCCGGTAGGGGAGTGCCCCGACAGGCCGGCGACGGACCATAACGAAGGAGCGGTCCCGATGTTTTCTGCATCCTGAAGCCGTCTCGGGGGCCCCGTTGTCGTCGGTCGTCGGTGGTGGTGGTGGTGGTGGTGGTGGTGGTCGTCGTCGTCGTCGTCGTCGTCGTGGTCGTCGTCGTGGTCGTCGTCGTCGTCGTCGTGGTCGTCGTCGTCGTGGTCGTCGTGGTCGTCGTGGTCGTCGTGGTCGTCGCGGTCGTGGTCGTGGTCGTGGTCGTCGTGGTCGTCGAGGTCGTCGTCGTCGTCGGGAGGAAGAGGAGGAGGGGGAGGGAGGGGGGAGGGAAGGGGGGGAAGAGGGGGATGGGGAGGAGGAGGACGAACAGGAGGATAACGAGGACACGCGAGGAGGAGGAGGAGGAGGAGGAG
>CAUYUJ010021392.1:1016995-1050734 GCA_963575745.1 Prorocentrum cordatum
GTCCTCCTCCTCCTCCTCCTGCTCCTCCTCCTCCTCCTCCTGCTCCTCCCTCTCCTACGCATGGTCGTGGTGGTGGAAGGTGGGCCCATCATCCTCCAAAGTGTTGTAGTGCAGGAACCCGATGCGCGCCATGCCCGTGTCCGGCGTGGCCAGCCCGGCGCTGAGGTCGCCCCAGAAGCCCGCGTAATGGTTGCCCGCCGTGCACCACACGCCCCTCCTGCACAGCCGCTCCGCAAGCTCCGCCGCGGTCATGCCTCGCGGGCGGGACGTGCCTCCACATCCGCGTCCTCGCGGTCCGGACTCTTCGGCCGCGGCCCCACGGGCACAGGGCAACCTTAGGCGGCTACCCCCGCTCGGGACGTACCCCACGGGACCGCGCCTCGGCATCCGGACTGCGAGGGCACAAGTATGGACGTGTTCGTCGCTCGTGAATGCCATCTTTGGCAATCGCGAAAGTAGAGGTGCGGAAGTCCACGCGGCCGGGATCCGTGACGCCCAGGACTCTCAGGCCATGCACTCTCTCGGCGCCCTCCAGGAACCTGACCTTGAGCTCGTTCTCGTGCGCCTGGATCGCGGTCCATGCGTACCTCTGAGGGCGGCCAATCAACGTGGGGATTACGCGCGTCAGCTTTCCCTTAAGAGCAGCTGTAAGATTGCGAGCTCGAGGTGTCAGGGAGATTCGGCTCAATCCTCTCCCAAGCCTTCCCTTTTAGAGGCCTTCTAGATGGGGTCCGAGTAGATGGGGTCGAAGGATTGCGTCGCATCGCCAATGCATCGCCGATGTATCGGCGATGCATCGGCGACGTCGGCGATGCATCGAAGACGACGGCGTGGGGAAACACGGGTGCCACATCGAGCCGCATCGTCGATGCGTCGGCAATGCGGCGCGATCGTCCGACCCCATCTCCTCGGACCCCATCTAGGAGGCATCGATTATTTGTCTTCCAGATATACGTAAGAGGGCAGAGCAGCCACCCTCAGTAGAAGTGACCCCAATGGGGCGAACCCCTTCAGCAGCCGCACCCGAGGTAGGAACCGAGCGGGGCAGGACTGCTTGGCAGTTGTCCAGTGCTGCTTAGAACATGCACGTCATGGGGGTCGAGGCGGTTGCGCCTCCCTTGAAGGCATGACGTGCGGCAGGGCTGAACCTAACTGGTATTTTTCGTTTTCGTTTTGTTTTTCGTTCTTCCTCGTTTTGCCTTCGCTTCGCCTTGAATGCAAAACAGAACGAACAACAAAACGGCCCACGAGATGGCCAAAGCACCGTTTAGGTCCAGCCCTGACGTGTGGCTCCCTCCCCCTCTCTGCCCCGACCATCGATCCCTCGGCCCAGGGGGCCGCTTCCGGCCCGGGAATGGCTGCTGCCAAGCTCGCGGGGTGCAGTGCAAAACCCTGGGCGGAGCAGGCGACCGAGACCGCAAACCAATCCTTTAGGCCCGGGGCCCCCTGAACTCCCGACCCCAGCTTTCCCGCGGACTTCGCGCCACGGGCCCTTCGTTGTGTGAGTTCCGGGCCCGGAGATGGGTCTGAGGGGGCCCCAGAACCAAGACACTTTCGGCCGCCTCCTCCTCCTCCTCCTCCTCCTCCTCCTCCTCCTCCTCCTCCTCCTCCTCCTCTCTGGCTGGAAGCCGGGCCAGAGAGGGCCGTTCGGGACGACTCTGACGTCCCCAGAAGGCCCTGGGCCTGCTACGACGAGCAGCTGCGAGAAAACGTCCCGCGGTCTTCAAAGCTCAACAAGTTAACATATCATCTGGAACCTTGTGGAAGTAGCAGAAAACCGACAACGTTGCCTGAACTCCTCTGGAAACCTTCGAGTCTCCGTGCCCCTTCGTGTATCGGGCCACTCGGGGGCCCCAAGACCGCAGGAATCTTTGGAACCCATTGTACAACTGACATTTTGTCCGTCCCGCGGCCTCCATCAATCACCTGGCCAGGTTCTCGCCGCGTGTTCTTTTATGCCCCAGTGGCCCCAAGCGATTTGAAAGTCCTGATCGGTGACGCGCTAGCCCAGGTCAGCGCTGACCTGGGCCAGCCAAGGCTGCGTGGCTAGCCCTGGCTGGCCAAAGCGTAGCTCCCAAACCCGAAGTCAGCTGAGGGATGGAGGGGGGCGTCGGCTCCACATCGCACCCTAACCCCGGACAGCCACGGAATACCACAAGGATCGGCTGGCGCCCTTTCGCGCTGGCTCCCGCTGCGGCAAGTTTCTGCAGGAACAGCGCGGGCACTGGCTCTTGGCACCGCGTGCATCGCTCAACCTTGCACGATCGTGGCATTTTGACAACGCCGATCGCTCGATCCTGGCCGATTTTGGGAGACTGGCGGCCTTCAACCTTGAACTCCCGCGTCGGGGTCGCCGCCGCGTCGACGCGTCCGAAACTGCCACGCCCGCGCCCAAACCGAACTTAGGGAGAGAGACAGCCGTCGTGCCTTTTGGCGCGGCGCCTGGAAGATCCAGGCCCTCCGAAGGACCTGGCACTCTTAGCGCCCCGCCGGCTTTGGCCGCTGCGTCGGCTTCGGCCGACCCACTGCACAACGACGCCGACGACGACGAAGGCAATGACGACGACGACGACGATGACGACGCAAACGACGACGACACCGGCGCCGCTAGCGACGACGACGGCAAGGATGACGACGATGGCGACGATGACAGCGATTTCGACGGCCGACGACGAGGAAGTCGACGACGACAAGGCGGCGCCGACGACGTCTTTCGCTCGGCATCAGCTCCCTGACGCCACAGTTGCACCTTATAGGCTACACAACATCTATTGCTCCACATAGATTGCCAGGAACACGCTGTTTTGGGTCCACGCTTCGCGCAACAGTGCTTGCCCTTAATTAGGGGTTTTTACTTGGCTTAACCATCTCGGGGTGACTGGCGGCTTTCGCGGGTGGTGCCGCTCGTCGCCGCCGTCGCCGTCGCCGTCGCCGCCGCTCGGGGCGAGTGGCGGCTTTTGTGGGCGGTGCAGCCTGTCGTCGCCGTCGCCGTCGCCGCCGGTCGGGGCGAGTGGCAGCTTTTGCGGGCGGTGCCGCCCGTCGCCGCCGTCGCCGTCTCCTAGGTTCTCCTGTCTGATAATAACAAGGGGCACGCGTGCCAAGGATCATGCAATCGCGGATGCGAGACAGACGGACGTGGTTCACTTTTGGATTGCTTGCTGCTGCGCCTCCCTCAGCAAGGCAACTCGCCTGGCGGCTGCTTTGGGATGGGCTGGTTGGGATACGTGAAGCGTGAAGAGCGGGGGGGGGCACGGGGGAGAAGGCACGGAGGCCCGGGAAGAGTGGGGGGAGCACGCGGGGTAGATGGGCGCAGGGGAGGAGCGGGGGGATGGCGCACGGTCGGAATAAGGCGAGGGGGGCCCGGGGAAGGCGGGGGGTGCACGAGGGAGCATGCGCGGAAGCTCGGAGAGGGTGGGGGAAGCACGGGGGCCAGGGGAGGGGGGCGCAGGGAAGGAGCGGGAAGAGGGCGCACGATCGGAATAAGGGGAGGGGGCCCGGGGAAGGCGGGTGAGACACTTAGAGAAGTGCGCGGAAGCCCGGAAGGTGGGGGCGCGCAGGGAAGCACGGAGCAAGGGGAGGGGTGCGCATGGGAGGAGCGGGGGGAGGGGGCGCACCTGGTCGGAAACTCAGCGGTGGGGCTTCCGGGGAGGGAGCGGGGGAAGCACGGGGGAGAAGGCGCGGAGGCCCGGGAAGAATGGGGGGAGCACCGGGGCAACGGGAGAGGGGCGCAGGGGAGGGGCGGGGGGAGGGCGCACGGTCGGAATAAGGGGAGGGGCCTCTGGGAAGATGGGGGGCACGGGGGCAAGAGGAGGGAGGCGCAAAAAGAGACAAACACCAAACAACAAGAAGGCAACAAAAGCAGCGGAGATAGGGGAGGCGCGGGGGGAGGGCGCACACGGTGCTCTGCGTGGGGGGGGTCGGGGAGGGCGGGGGGAGCAACGGAGAGGAGGAGCCTTGGGGAGGGGCGCGATTTCGTACTAAAGGGGAGGGGAGGGGGGGCTCGGGGGCGGCGGGGGGAGCACGGAGGAGAAGGCGCGGGGGCGCGAGGGAGCACGGGGGCACGAGGAGACAAGTGTAGGGGAGGAGCGGTGGAGGGGGGCGCACGGTCGGAATAAGGGGAGGGGGGCCCGGGGAAGGCGGGGGGAGCACGGGGGACAGGGCGGGGGAGCTCGGGGTGTCGACGGGGGGAGCAAGGAGAGCATTCGGGATAAGGGCGCAAGGGAGGGGGCGGGGGGGGGTGTGCGCAACGGTCGGAATAAGGAGAAGCATCCGGGCAGACGGGGGGCATGGAGGCAAGAGAAGGGGGGTGCAGGGGAGGAGCGGGGGGAGGGCGCACGGTGGGAATAGGGGGGGGGCCCGGGGAGGGCGGGGGAAGCACGGGGGGGAAGGAACGGAGGCCCGGGAAGAATGGGGGGAGCACGGGGGCAACGGTGCAGGGGAGGAACGGGGGGAGGGCGCACGGTCGGAATCAGGCTAAGGGAACTCGGGGAAGGCGGGGGGCACAGAGGCAAGAGGAGGGAGGCGCAGGGGAGGAGCGGGGGGAGGGCGCACGGTTGGAATAAAGGGAGGGGGGCCCGGGGAGGACGGTGGGAGCGTGGAAGGGAGGAGCGGGGGGAAGGCGGACGGTCGGAATAAGGGGGGAGGGGGCCTGGGGAGGGCGGTGGGAGCACGGAGGAGCAGGCGCGGGAGTCCGGGGAGCGTGGGGGGAGCACGGGTACAAGGGGAGAGGGGCGCAGGGGAGGAGCGGGAGAGGAGGGGCGCACGGTCGGAATAAGGGGAGGGGGGCTCGGGAAATGCGGGTGGAGCGCGGGGGAGAAGGCGCGGAAGCTCGGGGAGCGTGGGGGGAGCACGGGGCGAAGGGAGCGGGGCGAATGGGAGGAGCAGGGGGGCAGGTGCACGGTTGGAATAAGGGGAGGGGGGGTCGGGGACGGCGGGGGAAGCACGGAGGAGCAGGCGCGGGGGGGGGAGTTGGGGGGAGCACGGGTACAAGGGGAGAGGGGCGCAAGGGAGGAGCGGGACAGGAGGGGCGCACGGTCGGAATAAGGGGAGGGGGGCTCGGGGACGGCGGGGGGAGCACGACGGAGGAGAAGGCGCGGGGGCCGGGGAGCGTGGAGGGAGCACCGGGGCAAGGAGAGAGGGGCGCAGGGGAGGAGCGGCGGGGGGGCGCACGGTCGGAATCAGGAGAGGGGGGCCCAGGGAGAGCGGGGGAAGCACGGGGGAGAGGGGCGCGGGGGCGCGGGGAGGGTGGGAGGAGGACTTGGGTAAGAGGAGGGAGGCGCAGGGGTGAGCGGGGGGAGGAGGGGGGGGCGCACGGTCGGAATAAGGAGTGGGGGGGCTCGGGGACCACCAGCAGAACCACCAGCACGACGACCAGCACAACCGCCAGCACGGCCACCAGCACGACCAGCCACCAGCACGGCCACCAGCACCTCCACAAGCACGACCTCCAGCACAACCACCAGCACGACCACCAGCACGACCACCAGCACGACCACCAGCACCTCCATCAGCACGACCAGCCACCAGCACAACCACCAGCACGACCACCAGCACGACAAGCAACACAACCACCAACACAAAGGAGAGCAGCAAGCCCAGCCAACAGCACCGGGCCAGCAGCACGACCACCAGCACGACCACCAGCACCTCCACCAACCGCGACCACCAGCACGACCGGCCAGCACCACCAACCACCAGCACGACAACCAGCACAACGAGCAGCACGACCACCACCAGCACAACCACCAGCACAACCACTACCAACCACCAGCACGACCACCAGCAGAACCACCAGCACGACGACCTGCACAACCACCAGCACGACCACCAGCACGACCAGCCACCAGCATGGCCACGAGCACCTCCGCAAGCACGACCACTAGCACAACCACCAGCACGACCACCAGCACGACCAGCCACCAGCACGGCCACCAGCACGACCACAAGCACGACCACCAGCACAACCACCAGCACGACCACCAGCACAACGACCAGCACAACCACCAGCACAACCACCAGCAGGACCACCAGCACGACCACCAGCACGACCACCAGCAGGACCACCAGCACGACCACCAGCACGACAACCCAGCACCACCAACCACCAGCACGACAACCAGCACAACCAGCAGCACGACCACCAGCACAACCACCAGCGCAACCACTACCAGCGACCAGCACGACCACCAGCACATCCACCAGCACGACGACCAGCACAACCACCAGCACGACCACCAGCACGACCAGCCACCAGCACGGCCACCAGCACCTCCACAAGCACGACCACCAGCACAACCACCAGCACGACCACCAGCACAACCACCAGCACAACCACCAGCACAACCACCAGCAGGACCACGAGCACGACCACCAGCAGAACCACCAGCAGAGCGCACGGTCGAAATAAAGCAGTGCGAGATCACACCGGTAGGTATGATGATATTTCCGGCGGCCCGACAGCCGTCGGGTCCGGGGGGAAATATCTGAAAGAGAACCCTGGGCCCACGCCCTTTCCCGGAAAAACCTTCAACCCCCCCCCCAAAAAAAATAGCTACTTCTTTCGCCTCCTGAATGCCTCGTGGGAGTCCTTCTGAAGGCACCTTGGCCGTCTTGAAGCCCTCTTGGGCTGTCTTTAAGCCATGTCGGACCAAGTTTCAAACGCTCTTGTGCGGTCTTGGGCTCTCCACGGATCTGTTCAGTCCACTGAGGCGGCGCAACTGCCTCGACCTGCTCGTTGGCAGGGCGCCAGGCAAACATTATACTACAGACGCGGCGGCCAACAAGGAGTCCAGCACCTGCGCACGCTCGCTAAAGGTGTGCAGTGAGAGGCCTGCGTCGTGCACTCAGCAATGACGGCTGTCGGCTCATTGAGCCCGCGCCGCTGAGAGACAACCAAGTCTTGCCTCACGCTGGCGAGCCCTTGTTTCACAGATCTGTATACCGTATGCATAAATTTGCACGTGGGTCTTGCGCTCCAAAAGAGCCCAAAACCTCTAGCGGTCTTGGGCTTTCTTGGAGCGCTCTCGGGCCATCTTGGCGCCCTCTTGGACGTGTCTCGGGCCCTCTCGTCGCCCCCTTCCCCTCCTTCGACGCGTTCTGGCACCCCCTGCTTGGCCAAAACGGCCGGAAGAGAAATCAGTGCACTCTGGGGCTCCCGGAACCCCCTCCCAGTTATATATATATATATATATATATATATATATATAGATATACACACATGTGTGGTACTTCTGTGTGTACATATGTATATACTAGAACCACGCGCGCGCTGAGCGCGCGCTTAGGGTCTCATCAACATCGGGGGCCACATCCTCATTCACCTCATCATAAACTCCTCATCCACTCCCCTGGCGGGCACGCAAACCGTCACCGTCGCGCCGCCAGCACGAAACCGCAGGATGAGCAATCCCAGGGGGGCTTCGCTCCGCACCGCGCACCGCCGACTTGTACGGATAGAAAGAAAGAGGGAGAGAAAGAGAGAGAGAGGGAGGGAGAGAGAGAAAGAGAGAGAAAGAGAAGAACAATGAAGGGAGAACCTTGAGGAGGAACATGTTGATCAGTTCATGGCGCCAGCAACGAAAACATGGCGAGTTGTGCGCCGCATCTGCTAGCTCATTGGCTGGGTGTGCAACGAGAACAAATCTTGTATGGCATTGCGTAGAAGTGCGCGATCAGCGACAACATCAGGATATCCTGGGCCATGCTGACATGCTGGCCTGGTAAATAGTTCATTGGCGCCGGCGTCCTTCCCAGGGAAGGGGCCTAGTCGCACACCAAATCACGACATCGGAGACCCTGGCTAGTCCAATGCCCTGCAGTTGATTAACAAAAATGTTCCCATTGCTCCCCTGTCCATCCACTATCCGCCCCCGTTTCCCAAAACTCAGGAACAGCGTTTTCGCCAGACATTCCCCCGAAACCCATCGAATTTGGTGACTGCCCAGCTACGACGACAACGGCTCCTGCTCGATACTTCCTGTAAACTTACCCCCGAAGCGCCCCACCAGCCCCGAAAGGGGCACAGAGCGTGCAAGAAGTCTCCGAGAGCAAGCCTCCGTCCGTCACGTCCCCCGAGGGTCCCACCGCGCCCCCTCCCCGACTACCCGTCCCACAGGGCCTCCTGGCCTTCTTCTGGGAGAATTCATCGGGAATCGATCCTATGAGTACCTCCCAGACGGGACCGCTGGTGTGGGAGTTGTCCAGCTCGTGGAACGGGTCGTCGTACGTTGTTTCGTGGGGAGCGATTAGGGCCTCTCTTCCTCGCGTACTGGGGATCAGGATGAAGTGAGGTGCTCATAAAAAGAAGCTCCCTCAAATCACAACTCGCGCGGCTCACAGCGCACGCGACTCGCCAAAGCTCGGGGGACAGGGTCGCCATCCAGCCTCGCTGGATCAGAAACTGGGGAGCGAAACGATACCGATGCTGCCGCTCCACAGAAATCGCCCGGGGTGCACTCTGACCAGGGACCAGATGGGCGAGCCCAGGCGTGGCGTCGAGGGCCCCCCCAAGAAGGCCCAAAAAAGGCGCGAAGGGGAAAGGGCATGGGAGGCCTCCCGCACGGGCTCCGAGTAATCGCCGATGCATCGGCGATGTGCGGCACGATCCTCCGACCTCATCTGTTCTGACCCAATGAGGCAGGCCTAGAGCATTGGCATCGGTGTGCCTTGCCTCCAACCTTACAATCGGCCCCCGGACGCAAGGTCCATCCCAGCCAGTTTTCCGAGCCGTGTCAAAGCCGAGGCGACGAGAGCCTCTAGAAGCTGCCTAAACCCTCCGAAACGAAAACGCTGCTGTCGTCGTTCCTGGTTCCGCGCACTGAGATCGAGGGATGAGCAGCTGCAACGTGTGCATGAACGAGAAGTCGCCGCGCCGCTTGTTCTGAACGCGCCCCAGTGGACGACGCCGACACCACGGCAAACCCACGGCAAAGCCTGCGACCCGCGCCCAATTAGACGACGCCGGCACTGTGGTACACCCCATGGCAAGCCCTGCGCTTGGGGCGGCGTTTGCCCTTATGGCCGAGGCGCCCTCTCCAGGACTTAAGGCCGCGCGTCGGAACAAACGGCGCGGTGACTTGCTGTAAGAGATCTAAGGCACGCCCTTCGTCGATTCTGAGCTTCGTAAGGTGCCCCGGGGCTGTGCGGCCCGTTGGGAGAGAAGACATCTTATCCTGGGGCACCCGTTGGGAGGACAGTTCCTTGCCTGGTGTGCCTGCTGTATCGACGCCGCACCCCGCCCTCCCGAGAGTTGGCGCCGCAGCGCAGGGGCAGGGCCAGACCCCGTCGCCAGTGCGCGGGGCCGAGCAGGGGCCGCCCGTTGCGCTCCAGGGCTCCCTGTGGGCGCCAGGGCTCTCGCCCGGTTGCTTGGCCTCGCGCTCTCATGGACGTGCCGTCGTCCGGCGACGCGTCTGGCCTTCAAGACTACCCGGGACCTACCCGACCCCTTCTCCACGCAAGTCGACGACTTGAAAGGAACGCTCCGTACAAAATATTACGTTGCAAGGACACTCTGTTCCGCTGGACCTCCCAAGAGCCCACGGGAGTGGCAACAGTTGCGCACTGCGCAACCACCCAGGGAGCCGCGCGGTCTCGGCTCGGTCTGCGTGCTCCCCCATTCCGCTGTGCCTCCCAGGAGGCCACAAACGTGGCGACAGTTGCGCAGTTCGCCTGGGGCCGCGAGGTCTCGGCTGGGTGCGCGGACTCCCCAACTACGCCGAGCCTCGCAGGAGCCCAAGACAGTGCAGACGGTTGCGCAGTTCGCAGCCTCCCATGGAGCTGCGAGGTCTCGGCTGGGTGTGCGTGCTCCCCCCACTCCGATGGGCCTCCCAGGAGCCCACGAAAGTGGCGACGGTTGCGCAGTTCGCAGCCACCCAGGGAGCAGCGCGGGAGGAGGCAGGAGGAGGGGGGAGGACAAGGAGGATGAGGACGAGGACGAGGACGAGGATGAGGATGAGGATGAGGATGAGGATGAGGATGAGGATGATGATGATGATGATGATGATGATGATGATGATGATGATGATGATGATGATGATGATGATGAATGATGTGATGATGATGATGATGATGATGATGATGCTGATGAGAGGAGGAGGAGGAGGAGGAGGAGGAGGAGAGGAGGAGAAGGAGGAGGAGGAGGAGGAGGGGAGGTCTCGGCTGGATGCGCGTAGAGGCGAGGAGGGAGTGGAGACGGGAAGAAGTGGAGAAATGGAGGAGGCAGGAGGAGGTGGGAGTTCTCGGCTGGAAGAGCGTACTCCCCTACTCCGCCGTGCCTCCCAGGAGCCTACGAAAGTTGCGACGGTTACGCAGTTCGCAGCCACCCAGGGCGGAAGGAGGCAAGAGGAGGCGGGAGGATATTGAAAAGGAGGAGTGGGTAAAACGAGAACCCAACACAGGAGGGTTGGGGAAGAAAGGGGGACGCCCCAAACGGCGATGTATACACATATGAAAAGGATCACCTGGGGGGTCCGCGTGCCCTGTGAGCGCGCCGGCGTCGGTGCCGAATTACACACGTGGGCAGCCGCGGACAGCTGCGAGATTGCAGGAAGCGAAATGCACTCCTGAACCTGGGCTGATCATCTAGGAGATGAGGTAGTCCTCCAGGATGACAGGAAGCGGGCAAGCGGATGGCGCGGCGACTCTACGGGGCACGCGGCGCCTCGATGGGGCGCGCCAGCGCGCGGCGCCTCAGGGGTGTCTTCCACGCGACGGACTCGACCTGCATCCCACGGAGTCTCTCTCGGCAAGACGGCGAATTCTGTCCAGCGCGCGGCCCGAGCATGTGCCCGTGCTGGAAAAGTAGGCAGAGCCTCCTCGACGCGACGCCGTGCGAGGATCTTGGACAACGCAATCGCTGGCAGAACGTGCGGTGGAAGGCCCGGCCCGTTCTTTGCGGTGGCGCTGCGCTGGATGCGCCGCCTCTGGGCCGCCTGCGCGAACACGCTCTCCTCGGCGACCGCCTCTGCGTCACTGTCGTCCGCCACGATACACCGCTCGGCGTGGGCGGGCGGCATGCACGTTGCCGGGGGCGACATGCGAGCTGCTGGGGTGCGAAGGCCGCATGCACTGCCTGGGCCAACGTGGCAACGGCACGCCCCTGCCATGACGGCATGGTATCTGGTCTCCGCACCCGCGTAGACCGGTCGATCTCGAGCTGTCCCCGCTGCTGGGGGACTGCCCAGCGGCTCTGGGGGCCTTCAGCCTCGAGTGCCCGTGCCCCTGCCGAGCGCGGACCTCCAGCCAGGGCAGGGATCGGTTCGGGGGGCGAAGACGGGCAGATTATCAGAAAGGTGGCGCGGACCGATGCAGAGCTCGAGCCTCGAGCTTCGAGCTGCTGAGGCAAGAGGTCGAACTGATGACCGTCGAGCTGCTCAAGGGGCGCTGTAAATTTCGGGGTTTTGAACCCCTCATCCATTCCGTGCAGATTATCGGCCAAATCTCGCCGGGGGCCGGCAGGAGAAGGAGGAGGAGAAGGAGTCAGCATGAAGGGGAAGGGTCCTGATGGAAAGAGGCCCGGGTCCTTCCACGGGACCGGTGTTTCATCCCCAATCGTTTTTGTTACGGCCCTACTTCCAAAACATGAGCACGCTGGATTTCTGTATCACTACGACGTGCAAGCCAAGAGGGCTTTCGATATGGAGATGAGAGGTTCGAATGGGGCCACGAAAATTCTACTGAAGGCGAGCGAAGGTATTCCTCAGCAGCGTGATCAAGCGCGCTACTTAGACAGACCAAAGACAAAAGGAAACCTTGGAAGGGCCCCGGAAGCCTGAAAACGGAAAACAAATACTCCAGGATCTCTTTACTCCAGGTCCCCTTCCCTCCGTGCTGAATGATGAGGCGCCGGTGCTCCCAATGCTCGACTGGGCCTTCTTGGCGCCATGGCGGCTGCCGAAAAGCGCAGCGCGCTGGTCGATGCGGTAGCGCTCGGCCATGCACGTCGGGGTGCTCCTGCGAGCGCGCTGGACATTCGATCGGCGGCTGCGGGCGTAAAACGGGCATCAATCGAACAAGCGGATCACGGCAGCATCAGCATAGAAACAACTAGAACAAACAGACAAACACGAACTTGGTCCATGATCGATGAGAGTGATGCGGGGGCGAGCGCGAATCTCTCTGAGCCCAATAACGAAATATAATCGCACCCACCAAACAACAGCCTGCAACAGCATTCGTCGTGATGAGTGCAATATGGAAGGAGGGAAGGGAGAGAATGGAGGAGAGAACAAGCAGGGAGAGAGATAACGTAGTAGATGATTGAGAAGGGAGAGAACAAACAGGATAACGCAGCGCGCGGCCAGGAGGGAGCGTAAACGCTTCAACGTACGAGGATTGGAACGGTTGTCAGCGTACGAAGACTGAAACGGGAGAGCAGAAGCAATACGTCTCAGAACGGATGATAGACATGGCGGATCCTGGGAACCCTGAATCCAACCTATCTGTCCCTTGTGAAGGCGAGGTCTTTTCTGGAACGCCGTACATGTTCTCAACGTTGGCAGGCTAACGTTGCTGGGCCATTCCCGCTCCAGACCTCTGTGCAATGTACGCCACACCTGGGGCGCGGGTGGCCTCACGCCTCGCCATCCTCCAAGTGCCCTCCCTATCAGGGCAACCTTAGGGTGGGAACCCAGCTCGGGGGGGGGGGGGAAACATCGAGCTGGAATCTCCGTCGGACCGGCGATAGGCCCCCGATAGCAAATCCGCACGATCCTGGGCGAGGTGTGCTGCCGTGTGCCTGTCAGCGATGAGTGGGCGATTCGGAGACTTGCATCCCCCTCGAGTCCGTCCTCCCCTAACGTTGCCCCTGGCGTCAGGGCCACAATTCGGCTCTGAAGCGGCCGTTGGGGACGATCTGGACAGCCCCTGGACGCCCCCCGGCGAAGCGCAGCTGCTGGAGAGCTATCCGAGGCTTGAAAGCCGACGAGAACCTAAGAAAACGTCCGATAACCTCGAACTTCGGAACCCCCTGTTTCCCCCCTCACGTTGCCCCTGACCCCACTTTCTTCTCGCGGCTGGCCTCTGGCAACTTCGGCCCCTCTCCTACGGGTTTCTGGGGATCTCCGCGGGGCTTATTGGGGGCATCTGGCCGGCCTCGGGGCGGACAAACGCTGCCGACCGAAAGTAAGAAGCCTGGGTCCTCCCTCTCCCTGTCCTGCTCTTCCTTTTTCTTCTCCCTGCTCTCACCTGCTCCTCCCTCCATCCCTCTTGTTACCGTCCGGCGAACGTCGGATTGACGCCATCTTGAGCCGTCGTGACCGTGACACTCCCTCCTTTGCTCCCTCCTCCTCCTGTTCCTTCTTCCGCCACGGCACAGTCAAAGGTCTGGATCCTCATCCTCTTCCTTCTCCTCCTCCTCCTCCTCCTCCTCCTCCTCCTCCTCCTCCTCCTCCCCACTCCTCCTCCTCCTCCTCCTCCTCCTCCTCCTCCTCCTCATTATTCGTCGTCCTCCTCCTCCTCCTCCTCCTCCTCCTCCTACTCCTCCTGCTCCCCCTTTTTTCGACCAAAGATCGGCCCCTATACCTCTGTAAGGGGTGCGCTCCGACCAGGAACTCAAGGGGAATCTAGCCGTGGCGGCGAGACGCCCCGCGGAGGCCCACCAAAGCTAACAAAAACGCGTCGTGATTGATTCATGACATGGCTCCACAGAGGTGTGGACCCCTCCTTCCCAGGGACGGGCTCCCCATCCCGGGCCGTCTTTTGACGATCCCGGGGAAGGGCACTCCGAGGCCGAAGATTGCTAAGAGCCCTTTCCGTCGCGGTTTGTTCGCGACGCGGGAGGGCCCATTTCTTACGGAGCTGCGGTTGGGGGAAAAGGAGGTTCTTGGGGGGGGGGGCTGCATCGTCTGGGCTCTTACTCACTTCCATCCATGTTCTCTGGGCACAGGCGTCACGGCAGGTCTCCCGTTCAAACAGATTGGTTCGCCCCCTCGCCCCTCCCTTTTGCCTTTCTTCCACCCACCCCCTGGCCGCCCCTTCACCTCTCCTGTCAACTCTTCTCCAGCTCTCCTCGGGGAGGGCAGGCGTGTACCATCCTTGTCTACGCCAGCGGCCTGCAGCTTACCCGGCACTCAAACTGAGGCATCCAATTGCCACCCCTTGCCTGCCTCCTGCGAGCCATCCTGACCAGAAGGTGGACCGAGCCAGCCTCCTTGCCTACTTTGCATTTTGATATCGCCGTGACTGGCTCGGCGATGAAGCTCTTGAGTTGTGAGTGGTAAAGGAAGAAAGCAAAGACGCGAGGATCGGAGCAAGGCGCGTTGAGACAACGGCAACTCAAACTCCATCCCGAGACCTCTTCCGGAGTCCAAGCGCACCAATTTCCCGAGCTGCGGCCCGACGGCAAACTACCGTTGCCTCAGGGTGGGCGGAAGCGTCCAGGAGAATTTCGCAACAAAAGAGAGAGGCAATGGGAGAGGGGTGCGCTGTAGTGTACGTGTTCGTTGATGTGCCCTGTGGTGTGCGCCCTGAACACTCTCACGCGTCGAACGCGCTCGCGAGCTCCAATCATAAGTTGCATGTGCCCACCCGGGCTGGCTGCGCTCCTCACCCACCCACAACCTGCCCCTGGGGCAGCGGCGCTGGGGCCGTATGGCCTACCGTCCAGCGCGTCTACAGACCGCCAAGTCGGACAGGAGCAATGTGGTGCAAGCTATGTCGTGCATACTATGTGGTACACGCTTGGTGGTGTAAGCTATGTGGTGCACGCTGTGTGGTGCAAGTTAGCCCACAACGATACCCAGGCCGCCTGGCCGGGCTCGGGCAACGCAGCCGGTCCGCCAGGGCGCGACACTGTCGTTTGGGCCACCCGCGAAAAGGTGGCGGGCCGACGCGGCCAACCCGCACAGGAATGTGAGTACGAGCAGCTCCCTCATCTCAATCCTGTGCCCCCTGTCAGACTGACATCTTTCGAATGGGACCTGTGTCTGTGCCCTAGAGTGAGCCCTCTTGATCGACTCCTGTGGAAACACGGCGTCCCGCCTGAAATCTACTTTGGGGCCAGAGGGTAGCGCGTGCCTTGGCACGGGCCTTAGGGCGGTTATGGCGACCTCCCGAGATCGTCATCCCTACGGCACCGCCTCGGCGTGAGCACAGGCCCACAACTGACCACCGCGCGCTGGCGGCGATTCGTGCGGTTTTCGCTGTGCGGCTTCTGCTGGTCCTACAGTGGTCGCCTGCCTCCATTTGGGGTGCGCAGCTGTGCGGGTATAAATGTTCGCAGACGACACCTGGGTGCAAGAACGGGGGTCTCTGTCGCGATCCTGGCTCCTGGCCGACCGCCCCTCGCCTCTGGGTCGCCATCTGTGTTGTTGAGCAGTCTGGTACTGCTTCCATTGCCGGGGGTCTCGTACCCTGAGGGAGTACTGCTCGCGGAGGGTCTTGTACCATCCCATCGCCAGCACGGGTAGTAGGGGCGGAGGTGTCGACCCCTCGCATTGAAAGCCACTCAAACAGTGCACGTGCGTGCATGTGTGGTGCGGCGAAGTCCCTCGTGCACACCACTTGAAGTTAGCACCTGACATTGTGCGACGTCGTGCATTGTGCCTTCAACAATGCTCGATCGCAATTCGCCCCTCCATCTGCTGCCCACGCTTGAGGACCCTCTGCGCCGTCGACTGGAAAAAATTGTGCGGCGGTGTGTCTTTTTGTGTCGGTGTGCGCGCGTGTGTGGGTGTACGTGTTTGGGGGGCGGGGGGGGCGCGTGTGCATTAGCAGGTGTGGGGGGCCATCGTGATGCCGAGTGTTTCCATGGGGACCGCCGGCTGTGCTCGGGGCTGCGGGGGGGGTGTTGGGAATCCGGATAAGAGAATATTATCCTGTCCTCCATGATCCACTCCCCCTCCCTCCTTCTCTCCCTTTCCCCCTTTCCCCCTCCACTTCGCTTCCCTTGGGCGGGTCGGCAGGGGGCGGCCGGGGGGCAGGGTGGGGCGAACCCTTCCCGATCTGGCCTTCTGGCCCCCCGCCCCGTTCGTAGGGACTGCGCCCGGGCTACCGGGGGGCCACCGTGTACGGCGAGCATACCCCCCGACTTCGACCTCGACTGCTGCCTCCGCTGGACCTCCTCCCAGACTTGGCACGGGCCGGCATCCTCTCACGCCGGGGCCTCGCTGGCGGGCGAGCCGCCCAGGAGCGGCATGGTGGCCGCGCGGCGGCCCGCCGCGGGGGCGGTCACCGCCCCGGGGGGGGGAGGCGGTGCGCAGCCCGCGGGCGCCGCGCGGGCTGGCTCTTGCAGCCTCCCCGGGGGTCCTGGGGACACCGCGGGGGCCAAGGACACCTTGGGCAACCACCGACCAGGGGATTGGCGTGGCGGCCCTCCGAGGCCTGCGGGAGGGCCTCTCAGACAGCAGGGGGCCTCCCAGAAGCTGGCCCGTCTTCTCGGGCGCCCTCTTGGCGGCCACCGGGCCCTTCTGAAAACTCCCCTGCGTTCCGAGAGGCCCAGAGATACGACGCCCTGATTTTTTCAATACGGGGGCCCCTGAATCTGAAGTCTCGATCCACTTCCTGGGACCAGCGATTCATCCTGAGTCATTCTTGTGCGGTCCTGGGGCCTGGCGAGAGCCCCTATGTTCCGAAAACGCCGGAAGACCTCCGTCTTTTTGCAAAGAGTAGTATTACTATTCGCGTTAGCATTCGTATTCTGATTCATCTGAATACTATTGTGTCTCAACGCGTTGGATATCTGGGAGCGCTGCGCCCGCCTCCTTAGAAAGCTTCCCCCCATCACGCCAGCCCCTTGTGCGCGTCGCCAAAGATGGGCAGATGCGGGTGGAACGGATCCACACGCCTGGAACCTCTAGAAAATCGGAGCGATCGCTAGCGATCGCTCTGTTAGTATGCGACCAATGTGACCTCTGCTCCTCTTCCTGCTCCTCCTCGCCTTCTTCTTCTTCTTCTTCTTCCTCCTCCTCCTCAACCTCATGTACAGCCTCATGATCATGAATACAATCCGCCAAACCTGTCGGCATGTGTGAGAAGCTTTGCCATTTGAGCCGTCGTCGTCGTCATCGCCGTTGCCGTCGTCGCCTCCGCCGCCGCCGCCGCCGCTGCCGTCGTCGTCGACGTCGTCGTCGTCGTAGTCATCGCCGTCATCGTCGTCGCCGTCGCCGCTCTTCCCCTTTCCCTGGGCCCTCCTCCTCAAGCGTTGCAGCCACAGAGAAATCGAGCATCGTCGACATCGAGTCGAAGGGAAGCCCCTTCCCTTTGATTCCTCCCCGGCCGGGGGGGTGTCAGGGAGGGAGAATGGTGGGGAGTCCAGGGGGGGTCCTGGGGGTGGTAACTCCCCCCCCCCTCAGAGGGAGCACCCCTCCCTGGAAGAAGCTTTCGGCACCAGAGCGTCAACGTCGCCGTCGTCATCACCGTCGCCGTCGTCGCCTCTGCCGCCGCCGCCGTTGTCGTCGTCCTCGTCCTCGTCGTCGTCGTCCTCGTCGTCGTCGTCGTCGTCGTCGTCGTCGACGTCGTCGTCGTCGTCGTCGACGTCGCCGTCGTCGACGTCGTCGTCGTCGTCCCTCTTCAGGGTCGGCGGCACCAGCCGTACGGCCTTCGCAGTCGGAGCGGTCGCTCTGTCGGTATGTGACAACTTTTGGGCCTCCTCCTCCTCCTCCTCCTTGTCCTCCTCCTCCTCCTCCTTGTCCTCCTCTGGTACCGGCTCATTCTCATCAATATGGCATCGTGTCTCATGCTTTTTCGGCTGCCGCTGTGTCGTCGTTCCCGATGCCTCCGTCGCTGCTGCTTGCAATTCCAGCGCGCGTGGCGTCGATAGCCTTGGCTCTCTTGCCGGAGTCGTGGACGACTCCTCTCGTACGTTGGTCTCCTTCTTCGGCCTGTGGACGCCAGTTTCGGGCTCCGGGACTGTCAAGGAACGGCTCGGGCTGACAAACTGGCCCGAGGGAAGGGGCTTTGACAACGTCGGTGCGTCGGCCCCAGGACCTCTCACACCCTTCTGCAAGGCCGTTTTTCCTTCCCGAGCTGTTGTCGTGACTGTCCAGGAGCCATCAGCTGGAGAGAGAACTCAAAGAGAGACGACAAACTGGGCGCCTCGTTCCAAAAAAGAATTATCCGGGCAAAGCAGCGATGTGTATAAGCAAATCTGGAGGCATTCCCCTTAAGATTCAAGTGAGAATCCAATTGTAGAATTCTGCTATTCTCGCAGTCGCAGTCGCATTCGCAATGACAGTCGCAGTGGCAACGGCCTTAGGATCAAATGGAATCCTAAGGATTCCTAGGGATTCCTAAGGCATCCTTAGGCGTCCTTAGGAATCCATAAGATCCGTAGGAAACCTTTCGAATCCTTAGGAAGCCTGATTCCTAGGGATTCCTAAGGAGTCCTAAGGATCCCTAGGGAATCCTACGGATTCCGAAGGATTCGCCTGCCTCGGCATCAGCCTCAGCCTGCCTCAGCCTCAGCCTGCCTCAGCCTCAGCCTGCATCAGCCTCAGCCACAGCCTCAGCCTCAGCCGCAGCTTGCCTCAGCCTCAGCCACAGCCTCAGCCTCAGCCTCAGCCTGCCTCAGCTTCAGCCTCAGCCTCAGCCTGCCTCGGCTTGCCTAAGCCTCAGCCTCAGCCTGCCTCGGCCTCAGCCTCAGCCTCAGCCTGCCTCAGCCTCAGCGTCAGCCTCTCAGCCTCAGCCTGCATCAGCCTCAGCCTCAGCCTCAGCCTCAGCCTCAGCCTCAGCCTGCATCAGCCTCAGCCTCAGCCTTGCCTCAGCCTCAGCTGCAGCCTCAGCCTCAGCCTCAGCCTCAGCCTGCAGCCTCAGCCTCAGCCTCAGCCTCAGCCTCAGCCTGCCTCAGCCTCAGCCTCAGCCTCAGCCTGCCTCAGCCTCAGCCTCAGCCTGCTTCAGCCTCAGCCTCAGTCTGCCTTCAGCCTCGCCTCAGCCTCAGCCTGCCTCAGCCTCAGCCTGCATCAGCCTCAGCCTCAGCCTCAGCCTGCCTCAGCCTCAGCCTGCAGCCTCAGCCTCAGCCTGCCTCAGCCTCAGCCTCAGCCTGCAGCCTCAGCCAGTCTGCCTTCAGCCTCGGCCTCAGCCTCAGCCTGCCTCAGCCTCAGCCTGCAGCCTCAGCCTCAGCCTGCCTCAGCATCAGCCTGCCTCAGCCTCAGCCTCAGCCTGCCTCAGCCTCAGCCTCAGCCTCAGATCAGGCCTCAGCCTCAGCCTCGGCAGCCTCAGCATCAGCCTCAGCCTGCAGCTGCCCAGCCTCAGCCTGCCAGCTCAGCCTCAGCCTCAGCCTCAGCGCCTCAGCCTCAGCCAGCCTGCCTCAGCCTGCAGCCTCAGCCTGCCTCAGCCTCAGCCTGCCTCAGCCTCAGCCTGCCTCAGCCTCAGCCTCAGCCTCAGCCTGCCTCAGCCTCAGCCTCAGCCTCAGCCTCAGCCTGCCTCGGCCTCAGCCTGCCTCGGCCTCAGCCTGCCTCAGCTCGGGCATTCAAAATATGGCACAGGACTGGTGTTCTGGTAACACGAAGAACACGAAGTGGCCCACAGCTGGCTCCGGGCATTCAAAATGTGGCCTGGGAATGGTGTTCTGGGAACACGAAGAACACGAAGTGGTCCACAGTTGGCTCCGGGCATTCAAAATGTGGCCTGGGAATGGTGTTCTGGGAACACGAAGAACACGAAGTGGCCTACAGTTGGCTCCGGGCATTCAAAATGTGGCCTGGGAATTGTGTTCTGGGAATGGATTCCTAAGGATCCCGAAGAATTCCTAAGAATTCCTCCGGATTCCTGAGGCTGCACTTTTGTCCGGTTCCTTGTCAGGATCCCGCCCAGACCGCCCCTGGGGCGTCAAGATGCTTTCTTTTGATCCCACTAGAAACCTATCAGCAAAAGCTGTTAGGTAACAAACTCGATGATCCTCCGCCTCCTCCTCCTCCTCCTCCTCCTCCTCCTCCTGCTCCTCCTCCTCCTCTCCTAGGCGGCTCCTCGGCAAGGCCACGCCGCCGTCTTGCCCGCGGCAACGCGCGGCGGCCCGCGATCGAGAATGGCCCCCAGCAGCAGGAGAAGGCGCGACCGGTGAAGGCAGCTTGCCGCTGGCGTCCGCCGCTGGCCAAGGCTCAATGCAGTGTGCGCCCCCGCTGGAAGAGCGGTGGCGCCCCACGGCGAGCAAGAGCCCGCGGCGCGCACTGCGGAGGGTGCTCCTGGCGACCAGCCGCCAGGTGGCCTTGGACTTCGGCAGCTGGCCCGCCCCACCCTTCGACTACGACTGGTTCGAGCGGTGGTTGCAGGAGCCCGAGTGCGAGAAGCGGGAGGCGAAGATGGAGCCCGACACCATGCGCTACGGCGCTGGGATCAGGGCGTGCGAAAAGGGGTAGGCGAAGCTGGAACCCGATCTCGCCAAACAGAAGTATTCCACGACACTCAGCGAAACGTGCGAGAAGTGGAAGGCGAAGATAGAGCTCGACACCATCAGCTGCAGCGCTGGGGCCAGGTTGTGCGAGAAGGGGAAGGCAACGCTAGAGCCAGGTATCGCTAGTATGCAGTTTCACACGACGCTCAGCGAGAAGGGCGAAAAGTGGGAGGCGAAGATAGAGCCCGACGTCATCAGCTACAGCGCTGGGATCAGGGCGCGCGAGAGTGGATCAGCGAAGCTGGAGCCCGACGTCTCTAGCCACGGCGCTTGGAACAGAGCGTGCGAGAAGTGGGAAGCGAAGATGGAGCCATACACCATCAGCTACGTACAGATTTGGGACCAGGACGTGCGACAAGGGGCAGGCGAAGCTAAAGCCCGATTTCACTTGCCACAGCGCTGGGCATCAAAGCGGGCGGGCCTCCGACGAGAAGGGCGAGAAGGGCGAGCCAGGGCAGGGGCCGCCAGGAGCGAGGGCGACAAGTTCAGAAGGGACGAGCAAGGCAATGTGGGCCGCGCGGCGGGCCATCACCAACACGTGGCTGCGGGGTACGCCGAAGCCCGCTGCTGCTTTCGGCGCCGAACCTCCGAGCACCGCGTGCGAGAAGGTAAGACAGCCGAGGAAGGAGGCGGCGAAGGTGAAGCCAAACGACAACAGCCACAGTGCGGAAAGCGCTGAATCCCGCCATGAGAAGTGGTTGGCGAAGAGATTCGGGCGCGGAAGGACGAGTCCCCTCGTCGTCACGGCTAGACCAGAGATCAGGAACGGCGAGACGACGGGAGAGGCGAAGACAAAGCCCAACGTCACAAGCTGCAGCTACAGTGAAGAGGACTCCGTCGCCGAGGAGCTCCTCGCCAAGATGATCAACGAGGGCGGAATGAACAATGTGGGCGTGGACATGGCTGACGTGGCCCGCCAGATGGAGGAGGACGACATCGACATCACCATCGTGCACGACCACATGGGCTCCAACCGCTTCGAGGAGTTCTTCCGCTCGGAGGGCGTGAAGCTCTTCCGTGTGGAGGACCGCGCATGGACGCGTGGCAGGAGCCGCGACGGAGACGCGGCGCAGCAGGCGAGCGCCCCCGGCCGCCCCATACCCTGAGCGGGATCCCCTTGAGAATGGGGGCACACGGCAGGTCCGTGTCGTGTCGACCCCAGCGTTTGTTCCCGACACCGCGGGGACCGTTCAACCTTGAACGATCGGCCGTTCCCGAAACGTCAGGATCGTTCAACATCGACCGACTCTGGGCCGCCGCCGGCGTTCAACGTTGAACGCCGGAGGCGGCGTCGCCGCCAGTCGACACGACACGAACCAACCGTACCCATTGGGGGCCAGGCGCCGCGAGGAGCAGAGACGCGGGGTACGTGACCCGAAGAGGATGGGACGCAGGGCGCGGACCCGCGCCGCGGGGAGCCCGCCTCGGGAGGGCGGAGCCCGCGGGGCGCGGGCGGAGTGCCTCCCGCCGAGCGCGACCGGCCGGCGCGCGCGCGAGGCGGCTGCCACGTAGTGGCTGCCTTCAGGGCCTGCGAAAGGCCTCCTTCTTTTCGCCGCGATCGATGATCCTCAGAACGTGTGTTAGCACAAACACACGTTGGTCCCTCGAGGCCCTTCAATACGATGCAGGCGGTTCAACGAGGTTCGACACAGACTGCTCGCTATCGGCGGAGCCGAACGGGGTAAACACACGTTTGGGCTAACTCACGTCCTGAGGATCATCGACTCAATCTCGGGCCGCCCCCTCCCTCGGTGACTGGCAGACCAGGATCAGCGCCAGCCCAGGCCACATCGAGGACCCGGGCCAGCCGCGACGTGGCCCCCAAGCCCGGGCCAGCGGAGGGAGGAGAAATCGGGGTCGGCTCCACGAGGCGGGTTCTGGAAACACTGGAGCCTCATGCCATTGTCTTCTCTTGGATGGGGCGATGTTCAATCATGCTTACGCTGGCTTGCGCTACCCTTCTGCTGGCGGTGGCGGCCTCGTTTTGCTTCCGCCGCCTTCCGCGGGCCTTCCGCCGAGGAAGAGATGCCAACTCCTTCGATCCCTCGAAGGTGATGCCTTTCCTGAAAGCCCCACGTGACTCCCAAACTTGGGTCGGCTGAAGGGGCCAAGGAGATTGGCTGACCCGCGCTGAGGCTGGCCCCAGTGCGGAGGCTGGTTAAATCTCCGCGGTTCTGGCGCCGCCCTGTGACCCACATCGTGGGTCGTCGAACTAGTCGTCACCGACAAACGCCTTCGCGGTCCTCGTCCCCAGACCTCCGACGTCTTGATGTCTTAATGCGGCGCCCCAAAAGCTCCAGGCATCTTGCCGGGAACCGGTCGTTCGTCGTGAATCGCTCGTGCTGACGGCCCCGTGCCCCCGAAAACGGCCCTCGAGGGCCGAGCGCGGCGCACGATCTCCGCCTTGACTTGTTCAGGACGCTGGATGTCTGGGTGGTCATCGTCCGCGTCGTCGCCAATCGTCCCTCGTCGCCAATCGTCCTCGCCCCGATGCCGCCGCAGCGGTCGCCGAAGCCACCGTCGCCGCCGCCGTCGTCGTCGCGCCGTCGCCGTCGCCGTCGCCGCCGCAATAGCTGTCGCCGTCGCCGTCTTCGTCGTCGCCGTCGTCATCAACCGTCCCTTGTCGCCGGTCGGCCTCGCCTCGTCCTCGTCATCATCATGTCGTCCCTCGTCAGCCTCGACCTCGGGTCGCCCCCCTTGCCGCCCGGGCGCTTCCGCCGAGCCCCCCGCGCTGCCCGCCGGCCTGCCCGACGGAGCCGCTCGCGACGGGCGTGTCCTCAGGCCGGGGGCCCCCGCTGGGGGGTTGAACGCGATCCTTGTCTGGTGGCAGACGGGTGGGCTGAGGGGAGGGAGGGGGGGGGGAACAGCCGATCGCCGATCAGGGCGCAATGGGTGAGGGCATGGGGGGAATGGAAAAGCCTGCTCGCTGGCGCCTGGCGCGGCCACCGTATGCCGCCCTGCGGGCCCCCCCGCATCCACCCTCCCAGACCCGCTCCCATCATGAATGTCGGCTTGCCATCATCAAACACAGGTCTGGCGCGCGATTGAAACAAATGTTCCCCTGCTCGGGCGGATGTCGGGGGTGCGCCCGCCAGAAGAACACGCCACGGCGGCGCCGGTGATTAGCGCCGACACCCGGCTGACAGCTGCGGGGCGACAGGCTTGACGCAAGCGGCGCCGCCTCAGCGCACGGGGACAGCAGCGCTTCCGATACAGCGGGGCGACTGGGCCAACATGGCGACAGACAGGAGAGAAAGAGGAGGCGGGAAGAAAAGGCGAGTCACATGGCGGGCGGTTGCGACATGGCCACAAACGAGAAATGGGAGAAAAGGGAAGAGCAGCAGAGGCTGGCGGCAAAGGTATTTTTTTTCCTTCTCCACCGCGTCCCCCCCCAACTACAATATGTCCTACGCCGACCTGACGCACTGCGGATGCTCCAAGGGGGGGGAACGGGGGTGTTGCGTATGCTGGCCGTAAGCGTCGACGACGACGACGACGCACTGCGGATGCCCAAGAGGGCGGGGGCTGCGTAGGCGCGCTGTCGTCGTCGACGACGACGACGACGACGATGGCGGCGGCGGTGACGACGACAACGACGGACGACGACGCACACCGGATGCCCCAGAAGGGGGTCGCAGCGCTGCACATCCCGCTGCAGCCGACGACGACGACGACGACGACGACGACGACGATGACGACGGCGACAGACAACGCGACGACGCCGGCGATGACGACGACGACACACTGCGGATGCCGCAGGGGTGGGGGGGCTGCGCAGGCCCGCCCTACTCGATGACGACGACGACGACTGACGACAACGATGACGACGACGACCACGACGACGACGACTACGGCCACTGTGGTACGTCAGTTGTCAGCCTGCGAGGGAACAACTTGGCGTCGGATGTATACAATCCCTACAACAACTTCTGGACTTAAGGCAATTGTTTCGAGGCTGATGCACAGGGGGACACACGGTCCCATCGGCGGCGCCCGCGACGACTTCGTGGCGCGCGTGATAAAATAATCGGTTCGCGCCCCGAGGGGTCCATTCATCAGCCCTGGGAGGGGGGCCATCATTTCTAAATCACATGCTGACATTGCCCAACTCCCCTTCCCCGATGCGGGCGTAGCAGGGCAAACATACTTCGGGAAGTTTGGCAAATAATGCGATACGTTGCGAGAGTAGGCATCAAAAAAGTGAGAGCCGTGGTATTATGGAAATGAAAGGGGGGCATTAAGTTCAGAATAGATTGCTTCGTGTGTCGCGGCGGCGGCCCCAGAGACCCGAAGCCTTGCAAGCGGGTGGCGTGTCGCTCCGCTCCGCGCGGTGGAAGGTTGGGGAGAGCTCGGAACGCGGGCGCCTGGGGACCAGGACCAAGGTAGCGTGTTGGACCGCAGCGTGATGGGCCAGAACAGTCGGAGCGACACGCTAAGCGACAATTCTCAACCGTTGGTAACCGTAGGCGCGTGGCCCCCAAAAATGGAGGCAAGACGGTGCAACATATTGTCAAACACAACTGATGGAGCAAGGTTCTGTCTGATGCAGAAAGTTACCGTGGGCCGTCCTGGCGGCGCCCACGGAGGCAACTTGTCCCACGTCTTATGTCCCCTCCGACCGCCTCCTCCTTGATTCCTCGCACCTTTGGGAGGAGGGGGGTGCCGCTCCTGAAATTGCTCCGCCTCCTCCTCGATCCTTATCCTAGTCGTCCACCTCATCGATCCTTCTCCTCCTACTCCTCCTCCTCCTCCTCCTCCTCGACTTCTCGGTCCTGGGTGAGGAAAAGGGAGTACTCCTGGAACTCCTCGAACAAATCCTCCTCCTCCTCCTCCTCCTCCTCCTCCTCCTCTTCCTCCTCCTTCTCGATCCGATTCCTCGTCTTCCGCCTACTCGATCCTCGATCTCTTTTCTGTATAGACATGTGTTTCGCCTGAGACGCCGTGGCCGCTTAAGATCCTGAAGCTTGAAGCATTACAACAACTACACGGAATGATCTTATCTCTGGGTATTTTCAACATGGTGCTCTAACCGTAGCGCCATGCACATTCGTATCCGCCACCGTGCCACCGGGCACGGAGTGGGTGTGTCCTCAGGTCCTGGGCCCAATCTTCTCCTCAATCTTCACTCCTGAAGAGTATTTACGTGGTCCGGACCCCTCGCTCTCAAATCTCCTGTGGTTTCCCGCGTGCCCCTGGGGCTTCCCGCGTACCCCCTGGGGTTTCCCGCGTGCCCCCTGATCTCCGGGGAGTGGTGGCGCGTCTTTCGGGCCCAAGAGGGCCCCGAGACGCCCAAAGATCAGCCCGAGACGCCTAAGATGCCCTCCAGATAGCCCAAGAATCCTCCAAGACGCCCCGAGAGGCCTCCAGGAGGCCTCCCAAGAGGCCCAATCGGCTTTCCGACGCTCCAAGACGGCCAAAGAGGATCACCATCCGAAAACGGCCCAAGAGGCCTCCAAAAGGGCCCCGAGACAGCCTAAGAGCGTCCCACTATTCCCCCCAAAAAGGCCCCAAGACGGCCTCAAAACGAGGCCCCCCAGAGGCTCCAAGAGGCGTTCCCCAAGAGGCCCCCAAGAGGCCTCAAGAGGCCCCCAAGAACCCGAAAAAGGCCTTAAGAAACCCCGCAATGGCCCACAAGAAGCTTCAAAACTGCCTCCAAGGGGCCCCCGAGAAGCCTCCCGCGAGATCCCAACGAACATCTAATATGCCTCAGACCCACAACCCAGGCACCGTGGCGGGGTGGGCCGAATTCTATTGGAGTCAACGCGTGCAGAAAATAAGAGGATTGAGGGTGGGCGGGTTTGACCGTTGAGTTCTCGCCCCAGCGCTGGGACATTCGCTAAACAATCAAACTTGCAGTGCCTGGCAGGATGGAGGACGACTGGTGTAAAAACAACTGATTATCCCCTTAAGGCCGCGCACATTCGTCTTAAATGTGTGTAGCTACTGCAAGGCTACAAGGAGAGACGTCGAACTGAGGCCCAAACTTTGGCGCCCGCACGTTCGCCTTGAAACAAGTCAGCCACAGCTTCAAATATCGATGAATGCTCGTTTTCCAATTGGTGTTCTCGCCTTAGCGCCGCGCGGATTCTTTGTACGAGCTTGCAACATGAAATACGTGGGGCCCTTTTCAGAAAAAAAGGAACCCCGCCTCAACACAACACGCGCTGCCTTCACAACAGTGTAACACCAATGTGGATAATAATGTGGGTGGTTTTCAAAATGGAGCTCCATTTCGCGCGCGCAATTTCGTCTTGAAGCGCGTCAGCAGCAGCTGCAAGTCTCGATAGCCGCTTCTTGTCAACAAAAACATGGAGATTCGATCCTTGGGCCTTTCGCTTTGAACTTCCTCGAAGCTCATGTTTCGAAGTGTCGCCGTGTGCAAAAGTTGCACAAGTGTGGAGCAGTTAGTTTTCGTTTGTGTTCTTTTTTGTTCGAAGTGGTGATCGCAATGGATACGGATGTAGACGGCATGGTCGTGTTAATTCGAATTTCTTACTACCCTCAACCAGGGTGAATGGCACTTCCTCTTGCGCCAGGCAAGTCGGGCGTGGGTCTAACAAGGGGCGACCCTTGCAGAGATTTCTCAAACATGTGATACTTATGGGCGGCGGGGGGGGGAGGGTGTATTTCAGCATCAACGATGCACCTGGGAAGCAACTCTGGCCTTCGCACACCTCGCAAACCAAACGGGCGCTTGTCACTCCAGGGGCAGCAGGCGCAACGCTACATTCGGGAGCAGCCCCCCTGGAGCAAGGAGGGCGAGGAGGCGGAATCAGGCAGAGGAGGCAAAGGAAAAGAGGGAAGGGGAGAAATGAGAAACACTCGCCCCAGGGTGTAGTTAAAGCAAGGCAACAAGCCCACGAAGGAGCTCTGACCGCTCAGACGATCGGCTCGTCTTCAAACCAAGTTTAGAAACCTTGTCAGACTTTGCCGACGCAAGCCCAACAGAAAAAGCGCAGAAAATGATCGGCACATCAGTTTCCACGGCCCGGGCCCAGTGCTACGCATGCCCCGCACCCGCGCCCCCTTTCAGGAGGGTAGACATTCTTTGGGATGGGGTTTGGCAAGGGGTGGCCCCCCTACTCGAGGCGACCCTTATACTAGGCGCCGAACAACCAACCCATGGCGGACGGGGCGGCACGGGGGGGCCGCGGTCTTGGCCGCCTCGGGCCTGGAGGGGCGATCACGTTGTCGAATTGTTGCTCGCGGGTGGGCTACGCCTCCAGGACGTGTAAAACGCCGGCGACGAAACTGGAGCACTCAGTCTCGCCTCGCGCGGAATCCCCCAACTCATGGGAAGACAAATCGTGTTTCCGCGCGCCCAACATAGCGCGTTCATCAGACGCTGTGGAGCCAACGATATGCATATACTCCCGATCGCCATTGCGCCCGCGAAACACGGGATGGGCTTTGACCTCCTCCACGAGAAAGGCCGCGCGGCACCCCCGACATTGCGGCCGATCTTTCTCCAGTAAATACCAGAATGAAATTTTCCCGACAAAGCCACAGATGGCCCCCCCCCGCCCCTGCCAGAAGCCACGAATAATCAACCATCGCAGGCTCAGGGGGTTCGGCGGAAGGCGGAGGGCTTCCCCTCATAATGGACACGGCCAGACCCGAGCCCTCACCATCGGCACTCGTCTGGGAGAAGGCACGGGGCAGCGGGCCATATATTTAGATGCACGCACGCATAGATACGCACGCACGCCACTCAGTCCTCGGCCATATTCACTCATGTACGCGGCCCCGAAGCCAGCGCGGGACATCTCGAGCCGATCGCCGCGGAGACAGGACCTGGCGGGACATGTTCTTTCATTGGCGCGGAAAGTAGAGGGTTCGAAGTCGGCGAATTTGCGGGCCCAATCATCACTGGGGGCAGGGGGTCCAGCATCGCAGGCCACAGCCCCGCGAACAGAAGGCAGGACGGGCCCGCGGACTCCACCTGCCGAGTGGACCCTCGGCGCCCACAGGGATTCTCTGCGCGCGCGGTTGGATGTGGAAGCGGTCTAGCCTCGCGGGCAGCACGCGGCCTCAAGAGGGCCTCAGAGGAGCTGCGAAAGTCCCATCAATGAGAAGTACTCGTTTCTACCTACAAGTGGAAGGCGCGCAGAGAAGCGCGCGGAGAGGGCAGACAGACCACGCGCTCTGGCCCAGCAACTTCTGGCGGCACATTTTTCCAACAAAACAGAGTCCCAGAGAAGGGCCCCGCAGTGCGTCTGGGGCCCCAGCGGGGACCGTCTGGCGCCAAACCACATCTAGGGCGTCGCGGCCCTGCCCCGCGGAGAATTCAGGGCCCAGACCGATCTCGGGCCCCCCGGGCCCTTCAGGGGCCCCCGCGGGTCTTGCCGCGGCGCCTCGCGAACTCATGGCAGCGACCTGAGGAGCTCCGCCCCCTGTCTTGGCACCGCGCGAGGAAACCATCAACTGCTGCGTCTGGGAAGGGGGCCTGGCTGACCAGGTCGACAAGTAAAAGAGCTGCGATAGAACGCTTGGGACCTGGCCAGATGAGGAGCTAATGTGATTCGGATGGAATCCATCTGGCTTGCGCGCGAAGGCTTTGAATCTGGAGCTGACCCACCGCAGCTCCTTGACAGACCTTCACTTTGGAACGGGGCCTCGCGCGTCAGGCACAACGGGCCCGATCTGCCGGATCGACCCATTCCGGGTACGCCGCGCCTTCTGCCACGATGGCCCCCCCTGCGCCAGCAGGGCCGGTGGCGAGTTCGAGACAGAGTCTGGCAGCGCAGCATTCGCTTCATTCGTGGGCTCGCCTGGCCCCAGGTGAGCGAAGGCGTGCTTCGTGGTGAACTCTGCTGCTTCACTGCCCACTCTGGCCTCGATGCTCTTGCCCTGGAGCGATGCCCGAAGCGCCCGATCCGACGTCCAGGCCGACGCGCATTCGGCGCCCGCGTCTACGACGACGATCTGCTCGCAAGCTCTGGCGGTGTTCCGGAATTCCCCAGATGCTGCGGCGCAGCGTCGGCGCCGACAGCCGCCGCCTGCTCGCCGGCGGCGACGGGCGGGATCTCCGTTCTGAAGTAGGTCGTCCCAGTGAGATCCGAGACCAAAAAAAAACGCTTGTCTCGCGTGGTTTTGCCAGTGATGGCGCGGGCCTCTTGAATCTAACCCAGAGCATCCTCGCGCTGCTTAGTCGCCAACAAAAAAACTCAATGAGACCGCCAGGGGATCCGCGGGGGGGGCGCCCCGGGGCCCAGATGCCCCGTTGCGCGCGCCCAGTTCAAGAATCTCCGCCCAAGCCCTCGAGCGCCACTCCCTGATAAACTCGTCGAGCAAATGCGCGCCGAGATCCTTCCAGGGCCCCGTGGCCGCGAACGCCTGGCCATATGAACCTCGCGGGGCCTCGAGGACACGTTCAAGGCGAGCGCCTTGGTCATCGCGTTCTGGGGGAAGAGCACAGGGGCCCATCCCGGGAGCAGGGGGAACATGCCAATGAGGTCGGGGCACGCAGACCTCAATGACCCTCGCAGCCGTCTGCGCTGTGAATTCGACTGGCCACAGAGGGATAGGAGATGCGCGGGAATCGACAAGTGTGGTTCCCGCGGCAGCCGACAGTCCGACTTGGCACATGAAAATCGATCGCCGACGACGAACCTGAAGCAACCCGCGCGGGGGCGTCAGTGGCTCTGTCGACACAGCTAAGCCGCGGAAGAAGATGTCTAAACGCGCCGCTTTGCATCGCACTGAGACCACCACCAGCGAGCAACGGCAGAGCGCGGAGAAAGCGACATTGCCGAATCGGACCCAACTGCCTCCGATGGATACTAGACGCGCCTTCTGGGCCCGTCAGACGCGCAGAATCGCAGGCAAATGCTCCAACTGAGGCAGCGCAGAAGAAACGCAGGCTGACCCCCGTCGAAGATGGGCCCCGGATCGCGTGGCGGCGCCCGCAAATGTTTCGCGACGATGGCGGACGCCCCAGCAGGAGGGCGCCCCTGACATGCGCCCGCGCGCTCGGCACCGCGCGCGCGCCAGCCCCGCCGTGGCAGACGGGCCACTCGGTGCCGATGCAAAGCCCCATGTAACTGGCGCCCTTGAAAAAATGCAGCGTCGGCGGTGGTTGACTTCGCGAACTCGATGAATTTGGCGTCTTGATGGCGAAGCCAGCGCCCTCAATGTCAGCCCTGGCGGCCCGGCGAGGCTCGAAACTTGCGCCGGCAGTGGTCTCCTCGACGACGAGCGGCCTCAGGAGGTGGTCCGCGCCCATCAGACAGACAGATGTCGGGGAGCACAGTGGCAGGCGAGCCGATGTCGCACCCGTCGCGGTCGCTCTCTTCGATCGCGCCCCCCGCTGCGGCGATCTCGAGGCCTCGTCGCCGGGATCGCCCGGGAACCCCCCCCCCCCGGGGGGCGCGGGGGGCGTGGGCGCTGGCGCCGCCGGCAGGAGGATCGAGGGATCCTTGGGGAGCAACCTGACTAGCCGGGAGACGGGCACCATGCGGATGACCCTCACCATGCGTCTCTTTCGCATCAGGAACAGCTGGAGGTAGGTCGAGCCAGTCCAATGCATCCGCATCGCCACCAGGCTGCGCAGGGCCTGTCGAGCTGCTCGCGGGCCACGTCGACATCAAAACGCAGGGGTGGGCGGCGCCGCCGACGTCGCCCCCTGGGCCTCCCAAGACGGCGCGGTCTCGCGCGAGACCCGCAAATGTGGCTGAGCTCTCGATCCGACATGCACTCGTTCGTCCCCAGGCTGAACGGGGGGGCCGAGGTCGTCTCGCAGTGATTCGTCGACGGCGCCCATGGCGGCTAGATCAGCATCGGCGGGAGATCGATAGCCGTCAACATGAAGCCGCCCGCTTACGTTGGCCGACCACTCGTCGGACTCCGGGGAAGACGGTCTAGAACACATGTTGGGCTCGAGCGGGTAGACGCCCAGGTCGTCCCAGTAGGCGCCGCGCGGTGCGCATTGCGCACTGGGCCCAGGCGAAGCACCTGACGGCGCTCTCCGCGGCCAGGCGCCTTCGCGGGCGACCCTCTGAAGAAATCGAAGCTGGGCGGCAGGGCGGCAAGGGGGCGCCCGAAGATTTGCCAACGCAGATGCTCACGGAGAGTATCGGAACTGTACCACCCAGCGAGGCATCTGTTCTCATCTGCCCGCCTCCCGGCCGCGGGGAGGCTGGCCTGCCGGCGCGCGAGAAGGGGCGCAAATGTCGCCTCGCGAAGGACGCCGTCAGCGCTGTCGACGCACCAGTCGAGCAGAGAGAAGAAGCTGCCCGAGGGCGTTGCGTTGGAGACACAGGGACCAGCTCGCCGCCCAGCGGGGCGCGCGGCATGCGAGCTCTCGACGGCGCCGACGGGCGACCTGCGCAGGGGGCCGACGAGAAACCAATCGAAGGGCCGCCGGCGCGCGCGGCCTCGCGAACGATGGAAACCAGGCACCGCGAGGCGCAGCGCGAGCCGCGGCGCGGCAAGCGATGTGCATGATCGCGAAATCAAGAACAACCTGGTCAAGCACGACCGCGCTGGCGAGCAATTCGGGTCGCCCTAGAGGATGCTGAAGGCGCGCGCATCCAACCGCGTGCCCAACGTGCACCCTGTACCTGGAACGCCCGCGATCGCGCTGCAGCTTATCTGGTGCATCAGGACATCCGGTGCCGCGGGCCTGCCGCCCTCGATCACCCAAGACGCGGTAGGGGGTCGCCCAAGAAGGCGCCGCCGATTTGACGCGCGAGGCCCGCGAGGTGGCGCGCCCACGCAATTATTCGCGCACCTCCCGCCATCTCGACCTCGGCAGCCACGTGGCGCCGTTTTCGCGCAGGTCGGGATTTGGCGGCGATGGGCCGCGACGACGCCCTTCCAGAGCGGGCGCGGGGCCGTCGAACGCTTGACCCCCAGGAGAATAGCTCGCTGCATGCCGCTCCCAACAACGAAGCCCTGCCAACGAAGCAGTCGCAGCGTCGCGAGCACTGGTGGGGAGATCGGGCGGGTGGACGGCTGCGTTGGCCTGGCCCTGCACCGCGTTGTAGAAGGTCTCGGCCATGGCCTCGCTGCGCCTGAACGAAAGGGCGCGCCGCGGCAAGTCCTCCTGGCGCTGGCACCTCCTGTAAGGCCACGCGCGCAGACGAGCGTCTTCGGGGAGAGCGTGGTGAGCAGCGCGCAATGGCGCGACCTAGTCCATAGCGGGCCGAGGCGACTCCGCGGGGCCACCTGCGGCTACAGCACGAAGCGGGGCCCAAGACGCAATGTTGCCGGGGCCGAGCGGGGCGCGAAACGCGCGGGCAACGCGGCCAACTCGCGGTCGATGAGCAACTGAGGCAGGCGGCGGTGCTGCGCCGCGTCGGATCCGACTGCGGCGACGCGGGAGTTGCGGTGCACGGCGAGGCGCGAGACGGGGGCAATGCGTCGCCCCCCGCGATCTGAATGCCGGCGAAGAATGGCGCGACGGCAAGAGGAGCGGCGCGCACATCAACGGCAGCCTGGTCAGACAACTCGCGACTTAGAGGCGCTAGCTTGCACTTGTCCAAGCTAAGAAAGAGAGGGGCCGCCCCCCGTGCTGTTGCCATGGCGCCCGCGAGCGTGGCCAAGGAGTAGAGCTTCTCAACCGCGCGACCGGCGTCGTCAGCCCAGACTCGTGCAATGCCTGCCCGTGGTACTTCGAGCAAGTCTCGAAGGTCAGCCAGGATGGGCGACGCAACGGCGGCGCGCGTCGATCCACTGGGCAAGCGGCCCCGCGCCGTGCCAGACGTGGCCCACCAGGCGTGCGTCGGCACATCCTGCGCGAGCGCAATCGCCTCCTGCTCCGAACGCAGCTGGTCGGCCACCGAGAAGACAGCTCCGAAAACGCCCATGGCTGCGAAGACACGGCGCATGAACTCCTGCGGGGGGCTTGCAAAGTCCACGATGGCCGCAGCGGGGAGGCGCCCCTGCGCTCGCGGGGCGTTGGAGTAGGCCCTGCTCACAGCGTCCAACTCCAGAGCGCCAACATTTCCTTCGGGCGCGAAGCCGCATGGAGAGCGAAGGGCCCAGACCATCAGTGGCGCGTTAGAACCGACTTTTATTCTCTTGCGCAGGGTGTCTAGAGCTCGGACTACTTTATTTCGGCACGGCACACCCCTCATCACCTACACATTCCACCAGCCGGCGCGACGCCCCCCCCCCCCCCCCCCCCGCATCCACCCCCCACCAGCACCCGCCAGCCAGTGCGCCCCTCCCCGCCGACCCCTTTATTTCGGCACGGCACGCCCCTCCGCCCCGACCCCCGCCAGCACCCGCCAGCCAGTGCGCCCCTCCGCCCCGACCCCTTTTATTTCGGCACGGCACGCCCCTCCGCCCCGACCCCTCTCTTTCGGCGCCGCGCACCCCCTCCCCCCCCCGCGCGCCAGCCGGCGCGCCCCTCCGCCCCGGCCCCTTTATTTCGGCGCGGCACACCCCTCCGCCCCGACCCCTCTTATCTCG